>JBBBDQ010000496.1:0-297500 GCA_037127315.1 Ascarosepion bandense
AGATAGATAGATAGATAGATAGATATTAGCTTGATTCGATCAAATCATCTCCTTTTGTTCATATCCAACCCTTAAATTCTTTACGAAAGATTAAAAGTGCTTGTTTTTTTTCTTTCCTCCGCTCTACTTAATGTGCACAGATATAGATCTTTCGTTTGAGTCCTGTCAAATCGGTTATCCGCTTACCGATGAATGTCTACTGTCCAGTTGTCTATTTTAGACAAGTTTTGTTCGGATTTTTCTTTTGTCCATGGACTTTTTCAATACTTCTCAGAATGTCTAATCATTCCAATCAAATACATCGACCAATCATCAATATATTTTCCACGTTTTCATTTTTCGCTTTCTCTCTCCTTGTTGGCAGAATGATACAGAAAAGTTCTCAGTCCGACCATCTTTCTGAAGATTTACCAAATTATCAAACATTTTGGTCCTGTTGAGCACTTTTTATCGTAAGCCCATAGATAGATAGATAGATAGATAGATTATGAGTATACTAGGATAGATAGATAAATAGATAGATATGAACAGACGGATATATATATATATATATATATATATATATATATATATATATGTATATATATATATATATATTCACATATATATATGATGTGAATATATATATATATATATATATATATTCAAATCATATATATATATATATATATATATATATATATTCACATCATATATATATATATATATATATATATATATTATATACACATTATACGTAGTTCCGTAATAAATGAAAAATATTCGAATGTTCTACAATATAATTGTTTTGAACACTTTATATATATATATATATATATATATATATATATATATATATATATATATATATTATTATTATTATTATTAGCTCTACTTTGTATTGAGCACTTTTTTAAAAAATAGTGTTTCTTTGGATGGGGAATATTATTCCACCCATACTTGGATATATATATATATATATATATATATATATATATATATATATATATGAGATTCTTTAAAAAATGGTAAAATCAGTTATTGTAAATCGCCTGAGGACATCAGATTGTAGAAACCTAGGTTGCGTAATAACTCGTTTACAAAGAAAAATATTCAAAAGTTCTACAATATAATTGTTTTTAACACTTTAATTTTGACGAAAAGCTAAATAAATATTATATATATATATATGTGTGTGTGTGTGTGTGTGTGTGTGTGTGTGTGTGTGTGTGTGTGTGTGTGTGTGTTCACATCGTCTCCAGACCCAGTTCAATTGGCACCGGATTTGATCTGGTCAAGATCCAAAATAAACAAAGTTGATTGAAGCCATACTAGCAACACAATCCTATGTCTGACGTGAAATACATTTGTTTGCCTTCCATTCTACGTCATTGAAAACGGTCGCTACGGGCGCGTGGTTAACGACCAGAAACAAACGTTTTCACACAACGTTTGAAAATCTGACTTTCAGTTGTAAGAAAATCTCAAGAAACGAGAGCTTCTGTACGATATGATGTCCGGTGGCAAAAGCTGGTGGTGTCAACAGAAATATGGCCTTAGCCATCAAAACTGTGTTACCACCCTTGGTTAGCGGCAGAGTATCGCAACGGCTTCCAGACGTTTTACGTAGAAAATTAAACAGACAGTGACAGACAGATAGCTATCTATGGAGCTAATTACATGAGTAATTTCTTACAAGCAAATATGTATCCTTTAACCGCCATAAAGTAACTTACCTGTCTATCATCAGAATAAAAAACACTAGTCTCTTAGAGAGCAGTATACTGCACTGTATCTGGTCGGGTGCTCGTGCTATTCGTCTTGAGGGTCTCAACAAAATCCAATGAAGCATCTGCAAGATAATCGATCCTTACTTGGCAGCTCGACTTCACTCACTTTCTCACAGACGTAATATGGCCTCTCTCTGTCTTTTCTACAAATATTTTCAGGGCAACTGCTGTGACGAGCTTTTATTTTTCTTGGTTCCTCGCCCACATGTAGTTCCGCGTGCTACTAGATTGGCATTTAGGTCCCACCATTTTAGCGCCAAAATAGTTAAATATAACCGCCTCTTCTATTCTAATATTTTCTTTTCTCGCACTTCCCGTTTGTGGAACTCCTTTCCCTTTGCTTGCTTCCCTGATAGCTACAACCTCTAACAATCTAAATATAATCTCAACTGCCATTTTCTATCTACTTCATTCCCAGCCATCTGTTATCCTTTCTTCGACATCCCGTTGTCATTGATTTGTTTTGTTTTGTTTGTTTTTTTTTGTTTGTTTTTTTTTTTTTTTGTTATCTCTTACTGTAAACCTTTGCGCACCAGTAGTGATTCTGCCTTGCTCGGGGTGAAATGATCATACAAAAAATATTAAGCATATTTCATATCTGTTATGGTGCCCTCCTATGAGGAATGAACACTTCCTCTTGTTACATATAGATTACCTGCGTGACTTCCGGGGAGCAGTTAAAGAGTCATGTACAGAGGTTAACGAGAGCAGTTAACGACAGCTACTAGTCAGGCAGCATAATAATACCTTTAGACTTACTTATTTCTATATTACTATTTATTAGCACTACTTTTGAATATCTTGTTTCTTGTTATATTAATACACTGTTTTGAATCTACCTTCTTGTTCCGTGTCTTACCTCCGGCACAAACCGGTCACTACAACGTGAAGTTTCGCCACAACCCACAACAATATCTCTTCCTGGTGGAGTGGCGATTAAACTTTTAGGCACGTATATGTCCATATGGACGCGACATGCTTGAGAGTTCAAACTCTAGTCGAAAATGACTTAACGTTTATTTAATTTGAATGCTTAATGTTTATTTAAATGTTAAAATTTGGAAATGTCATAAATAAGATATTTTTCTGAATTTTTATTTGCCTTTGAGTTGCTTAAGTAAGATTTTTAATTTAGACAGGAACATATTTTAAAATTTATCTGAGCATTTCGAGTCCTAACGTCTATTTCATTTGAATGCTAAATGCTTATTTTAATTGAATATTAAATACCTATTTTAATTGAAGGCTAAATGCCTATCTTAACTGAATGGTAAATGTTTATTTTAATTGAATGCTCAATACCTGTTTTCATTGAATGTTAAATGCTTATTTTAATTAAATGTTAAATGCTTATTTTAATTGAATGTTAAATGCTTATTTTAATTGAATATTAGATTTTGTAATGTTTTGTTTAGTAAAATCTTTGTAAGATACACAGTAAAATTCTATAATTTTATAGATCGTACTAAGTTAAAACTTAGTAATTTTTTTCAATAGGAGTATATAAGCATTACTAATGTCTGGATGGTCCTGGGCATGACGATAAACTGCATCCGGCAGCAAGGCCTCTGATTGGGAGGTTATGAAGAGCATGGAACCACTTTTTAACTGACGTTGTTCCCAGGTTCACCATGACCCGGGGTGGTAGCACCTGTTAGGGTCCCAGCTGTGGGCAAATAGTTAACCCCCAAACTGAGGTCAAACCACCATGAATGTATAAAAATAGATTTTTATAAAAATATATAGATAAAAATAGACTTTTATAGAAAAATATGTATTTTGGAGGAAAAATATTACCAACAATACATTTTGGAAGAAAATTACCATAACACATTTTTGAAAGAAAAAAAAATATTCTCAGCAAAACATTTTTGAATATAAATCTAGAAGACATTTTCAGTTTTCTAAAATAAAAATGAATAAAATCAAAAAATTTCATTAAAATCTGACTAAATCAACCTTCTCACTATAACCGAACATTTAAAAAGATTCCTGAAATCCCCACCTTTTTGGCATAGAGAGGTTGATATGACGTTAAACAAAACTCAAACTCAAGCTAACGCCTGATCGTTACACTTTCCTTTCCTTTGAACAGGAGTAGAAGCCCATGTTTAGAAAGTGGCACCCAGTTTCTTTCCTCTTCATACTGAGGGTACCGGGCTGGTATTTTCTGATTGCTGCTTCCGACTGGTAGATAGAAGCCCGAACTCTTGCGTAGCGTCTTGAGAGACTGCACTGACCAAAAGTTGAATAATATCGGAGTTTCTTGCAATGCCATGTCGCGCATGGATGAGTGCTCCTGCAAGTGCCTCCGGTGAAAGGTTTCGCATTGTGACCCCCTGTGACGGTCGTCTTGCATGGGGTGAAATGATTATTGAAAACAAAAGATAATCCATATGCAATTCCCACATACAGAAGATATTAATACATTCTGCTATAATTACAAAAAAATAAATTCTTTGTCGTTTACTTGCTATGGCGGTTGACGCAAAAGTAAAAACTGAAAATGTATATATCTCATGGAAATACAAAATGAATATAATATAATCAATATGTTGACGTTCCATACTACTTTAAACAAAGGATTAGGAAGGAAACTTCCATCAATCCTGGAAAGAGCAATAATAACAACTGAATTTGAGAAATTTATTTTCCCGAAAAAGTTTTTTAAGGGAAAGATTATGTAAATTGCAACCGAAAGAAACACAGGCTGTTCGGTAGAGGAATATCGAATGCTTTCTTTTAAAGAAAAGTCTAATATTACCATAGAGAGAAAATGTTATACATATATATATACTTGAATTGAAAATGTGTACCATCAGAATGGACACTCTATATATTAGGGAAGGTCGATTCTGGAACCATGTATTGCACTCAATTTGAAAGTTTGGGTTTGAAATGATAAATAATGACACATTTTTTTTTTCAAAATCGTTACTGTTTCCTGAAACAAATTTAAAGATTAACATCACGTTCGAAATCGTCGCGTTAAAAATTTAAATACCTGGGAAGTGTTCTAACAGAAACCGGAAAGTGCGACACAGAGATCAAAAGGCGAATTGACATGTCAAAGGACGCGTTCCAGAAGCTGAGTAAAGTATTAAGAGACACGAAAATTTCGCTAGAAACAATGAAAAGAGTACTGGACTGCTATGTTCTTCAATATGGCAGTGAATGCTGGACAATATAATCAAAGATGAAGGAAAAAATTGAAGCAACTGAAATGTGGTTCTACAGAAGGATGCTGCGGATATCATGGACCGAGCATGTGAGCAATGACGAAGTTTTAGAAAGAATGGAGACGAAAAGGAAATTAATACTGAGCATCAGGAAGAGACAACTAAAGTTCCTGGGACATGCAATGAGGAAGGAGGGCTTGGAGAACCTGTTACTAACAGGCCAGATAGAGGGGAAAAGATACAGGGGAAAGCAGCGAATAACATAATTGAAGGACCTAATCAGGTGGATGATGGAACGAGGGTTGCATGGTGCAACAGGAGAAAGCGTGCTAAGATCCACCAGGGACAGGAAGATGTAGAAAGCCATGATCGCCTACGTCCTGAAAGAACATGGCTCATAAAGAAAGAATAAGTAATAATTGATTAATATTTCTAGTTATATCTAGTTTTCTGCGATATGTTTTTCAGTTTTGCAAGTTTTGCAAGTTAACCTACAAGAGATCGTGTTGTTTGTACGACCATTATAAGAATTTGATAGTTCTTATTATCAAATATGATTTCCCAAAGGGCACGGTAATTAATAAAGAATATTGTTCTGTTTATGTTCATCCTGAGAGCTATCATGACAGATGACGTTAAATTAAATTCACAAATCCGAAGGATCTTTAAAAAGGAAGTGCTACCTTAAAAGCGCAACAAAGTATGAAAAAGTATGATAGTTTCGTTAGAAACGAGTAAAATAACTTTAACTACTAATCGTATAATAATTCTGCTTGTTCCTTCCCTAGTTAGTTACTTAGTTTGTCCGTCCGTTACGCCACACTCTCTACACGCGGTTTTCCTTCCCCTCTATCTTTATACTCTCCTCAACGTTTCTCTCACTTTTGACAAACGGAAGGGCAGTAAAGAGTGAGAGAGTAGAAAGAGAGAGCCTATAGCATTACCGTATCAGTAGCAGCTTAAGCTGGTCGTTGTAGCAGTAATTGTGTGTGTGTATATGTGTGTGTACTGTTACAATATAGTAAAAATAGGTAGGTTTGTTGTCGTATCCCGCGACCTTATAACGAAATTTCTAGCCTCTACACCCTTGGCCATTACTCAGTTGGTCTTTTCTGTTTACAATGGACACAGGAGCCATGATTTTTCGGTAATAAAAAAAACATTTTCTCTTTCAAAATCTCTCACAAAATAGCGTACAGTATTTTGATTATGGTCTGTGCATACGCCGCTTAATATAAGATTACAGTAAAGTAGCTTCTATGGACATTACTTTTGTAGATATTTTAGTAAAATTACACTCTGTGTTATCGTTATTTTATTATCCAATACCTTTATGTTTGAAGACGTTACTATCATTTGTAGTATGACGAAGTAAAGTTTTTCCAAGAAATCATAATTATCCTTCCGTGGAAATTCCACTGGTTCCGCTAGTATGTATTATCAATCCTTCTATGCAGAAGAAAATGCTGAACAATTTCTTCACAGTTGAAGAAGAGCTTTGTGGGTTATTTAATGCCAAAAAGGTGGGGTTTTAAGGTATTTGTTTTTTAATGCTCATTTATAGTGAGAAGGTTGATTTAGTCAGATTTTAATGAATTTTTCTCTATTTTATTTTAGAAAACTGAAGATGTTTTCTTGTTTTTTATTTAAAATTGTATTGCTGGTAATATTTTTTGTCCTTCAAAAACTCATTATGGCTATAATTTTTCCATTTTTTTTTCCTTCAAAAATGTTTTACTGGTAATTTTTTTCCTTCAAATTTTTTTTCTATAAAAGTCTATTTTGTGTAAATGGGTCTGAATTTGAGTTTGAGTTTTGTTTAACGGCATAGCAACCTTTGTGGGTTATCTAATGCCAAAAAGATGGGGGTTTAAGCTATTTTGTAATGTTCAGTTTAATGTTATTTAGTTAGATTTTAATGATTTTTTTGTTTTTATTTTCTTTTATTTTAGAAAACTGAAAATGTCTTCTAATTTTGTATTCAAAAGTGTTTTTCTAAGAATATTTTTTTCTTTCAAAAATGTGTTTTGGTAATAATTCTTTCTTCATAAATTTATTATTGGTAAGATTTTTCCTTGAAAAGTGTATATCTTTCTATAAATGTCTATGTTTATATATATATATTTCTATAAAAGTCTACTTTTAAAATTTCATAGTATATTGACTCCAGTTTGGGGGTTAACTATTTACCTATTGCTGGGACCCTAACAGGTGCTATCACACCGGGTCAGGGTGGACCTGAGAACAACAGCAATTAAGAGGTGGTTCTATGCCTCTCATAACCTTCCAATCAGAGGCCTTGCTGTCGGATGTACAAGGTAACCAAAAAAGTTCTGTCCGTTTTTTGATTAGTCATTGAATGAAGTTGAATTATATACGAAATGTGTGTAGCAATTGTTTTCAAATTCGTATACCCGGAAGTAGGAACATCAGACGTTATAACAAATACGCTCACCGTGCCCGGCCATCAGTTATAAGCCGGACAGCTGTGAGAAGCATGGAAATGTCTAGAGATCTGGTTCGAGGATATTTGCTTTACGATTCAAAGTAGGCTTATAAGCAGCTGCATCAAGTCGCCGCATATGTCAAGCGTTTGGAGATGGTGCTATGGCTGAACCTACTGCAAGGTGTTGGTTTCGAAAATTCAAGTCGGGAGATTTGCCTCTTCATGATGACCCTCGTAGTGGACGACCTCAGGTCTTGAATGACGGAGTCGTGAAGGCGGCCATTGAAAAGGACAGTAGTCTAACGTGTGGTGAACTTGCAAGACAGTTCAACATTTCCGATGAAACAGACCTCACCTGCACCGCCTAAGTAAGACGTACAAACTGAGAAAGTGGGTTCCGCAAACGCTGTTGGTGGTCCACAAGGGACAACGAGTGGCAGCCTACATATCGCTGCTTTCTCGCCACTGCATCTTTATTCAATCGAGTGCTTACCCGTGATGAAAAGCGTTCCAGACATTGGTCGTCTCCTCGGGATGCTGTCCCTTAGACCACAAGACCGCCTATGCACCCACGCAAGATTTTGCTTTGTCTCTGGTGGATAGGTCGTCAAGTGGTTCATTATGAAGTGCTACCAACGAACCAAAAAAGTCACTGGAGACCTATACTCGCATCAATTGAAACGTGTGCAACAGGCATTGCGCCAGAAGGATCCAGCAGTGGTGAATCGCAAAGGTGTGCTTTTTCTCCATGACAACGCCAGGCGGTGTGTGGTCAGGGATACAATACAGCAATTTAAGTGGGAGACTTTGTGCCATCCACCTTATTTACCTGACCTTGCGCCATCCGATTACCACCCCTTCAACTCCCTGGATAATGATCTTCGTGGAAAATCCTTCACCAATGAAGCAGACTTGCTCAAAGCCCTCACGGACTTCTTTGCGTCAAACCACCACCCCCAAGTTCTCCCGCAAGGGCATTGAACAGCTGGAGACACGTTGGCAGAAGGTGCTGGATTTTGATAGCGATTACTTCGAAGACTAAATATGAATTACACATACTGTGAAGCGTTTTCTTTTTTTCCTCTAAAAACGGACATAACTTTTTTGGTTACCTTTTAGTTTACCGTCATGTCCTGGACCGAAGCATTTTGAGAAAACAGATCTGGTTCTAGAAAAGAGAAGGATGGCAAGAATAAAACGGACAGCACATGTGAAACATGCGGAAGTTTACAAAAAACTGATAGAATCAGAAAGGCACCTTTTAAATTTTAAGAATACATAATAAGCAAAGAAGGTTTAGAAAATTCAACACTCACAGGACATAGTGAAGGCAAAATAAGAACCAATAAGAACACTAACTAATCGGCTTGTTGGAATAGATTGTGAAACAGAGACTGAAGGGAGAGACACAGGATAGAAAGTTGTGGAAAGCTATGATCACTTACATCTTGAGGTGACACGGCATAAACTGAACATTCTGAGTAATGATTACGTAAGATGTTTTAAATCTTTTCAAAGAAATTGTAAGTCTATTTATTTATTTTGACTGGGGTTTTACATTATTTACACTGTTCGGATTGTGGTCCTCATCTTTGTTATCATATGCTCGATGTTTAGGCCGTTGTACGCTTCGACCTTCTTCAGGTGAAGCAAATGGTAAGTCGTAGATTTCGCTCGATAGGTTAATGTTCTAAAGATTAATGAGGTTCTGCTGGTGACATAGGTATTCAAAGATGGGATAAGAATGATTTTGAATAGATAATCATTATCCTCTACCAATTATTGCAAGAAGTAATCATTTCACCTGAAGCACGCCAGGGTCGTTAACTTAGAGGGTTGAGTTGAAGGGAGATAACTACATACATCCGAAAGTGGCATGGTACATGGAATGAGAATGATAAACCCAAATGGTCGAAATAGATGGTTCAGTTCGAAATCCCAAGCACCTGAAGAAGGCCGAAACGTCGTAAATATGGCAATAAAGATGAAGACAACAGACCGAACAGTGTAAATAATATACAAAGAAAAAGGTACTAAACTATTATTAAATATCAGTCCTCTTCTATAAACAGTCGTCTCAGTTCTACAGAAGGATGCTGAGAATACTATAACAAGTAAGCAAGGAAGATGTCTTTTTTTACTGTGGGAGGTAACTCACTACATCGTTTCTTTGCTTCCGGGCGGAGAGGAAGTCAAACGAGTCTTAGCCGAAGGGCAAAGTCTCCACTGGGTAAAATTAGACGAGTGCCCGACTTTGCCTTGTGCACGGTCTACGGGATATTTTTTAACCAAGCTTAAGGAATCGAAGATTACACTTTAAAAAGGCATTGTTCCGCATGGGAAAGCAGATAAATACCCAGAGTAGAAGGCATCTTTAGGGAGCCGACCATTGTTCTTTAGGGATTGGTCGTATGTACGATTTCCGATTGAGGTCTGTGGAGAGGCGAAAGAGAAAGAGAAAGGCGGGAGAAAAAGAGCTTGGGGTAAGAGGCACAAAAGGGACATATACTCAAAATTAGACAAGGTAATTTTTTGGATATTAAATGAGGAAGGATGTGCGTTATGGTGCAAAGGAGATGAGTTGTAGTGAAGTGGATATAAGCCCGGAATGAAAAATTGGACAGCCGAGTTCGAATTCCACTTGAATATGTTGCAATCACTTACGTGCAAATACCCTTGGGAAAGGTATTAATCTTTCTCTTCCCTCCATTTATGGGTTAAATAACATGATAGATTAGGTTTTATAGCCTTGGCTGGCGAGCAATCTACCGCAGAAAGTAATGGCAACCTACTGAGGGATAATTTTTAGCCCAGTTAGTCATGTCTCTTTCGAGACATGATCGCCCAAGTGTGCATCAGACATGGCACTGAACTGCAAATCAAGTGTTATGAGCGTTGTGATGCAGTTGAGATAAATCCAAAATGAGAATTTAGCTGAATTTAAACTTCAGTTGAATTCCCTTACGTTCACTTTACTCTTGGGAAAGGTATTAATCCGTCTCTTCCCTCCAGTTATGGGTTAAATGACAGAATAGATTGGGTTTTATAGCTATGGCTGGCTACCAATCTACCGCAGAAAGTAATGGCAACCTACTGCGGGATAATCTTCTGCCCAGTTAGTCATGTCTCTTTCGAGACATGATCGCCCAAGCGTGTATCGCGCATGGCACTTAACTGACTGATTATCAAGTGTTATGCGCGTCGTGGTGCAGTGGAGATAGATCCAGAATGAGAAATTAGAAAGCCGAATTTGAATTCCAGTTGAATTTCCTTATGTTCACCTTACTCTTGGGAAACGTATTAATCCGTCTCTTTGCCCCAGGTATGGGTTAAATAACAGGACAGATTGGGTTTTATAGCCATGGCTGATGACCAATCTACAGCAGAAAGTAATGGCAACGTACTTTGGGATAATCCATTCATGTCTCTTTTGAGACATGATTGCCCAAGCGTGTATCACGTATGGCACTTGACTGAACGAGGATGGAGGGTTTGGATAATTTGAAACTGACAAAAGTGACAGTGGATGGCAGCGAGACACTCACCTGGCGAGTTTGGCGAGAATAGATTGTGGTGCAGTGCGTGGTAATCTTTGCAAAGGAGCAAATATGACTAACACCCACAAGAGAAAGGAAAGGCACAGAGAAGGAAAAAAAGAATTTGTAGGCCTTCTCTTTTGATTTTCGTATGATTTGGCTGTTTTGCGTGAATCTAGAAACAACCAATTCCCATACAATAAATTAATGCTCTTTTATCTAAACTTATTTATAAATGGAACGTTGTCTGTGTGCGTGTGTGTCTGTGTGTGTGTCTCCGTTACCTATAGACGCCGAAATAGCTGAACCGATTTTCTTGAAAATATACACAGTTGTACTATAAGCGTCTGCGAGTGTTCTTAGTTAGGTCTTGTATCGAGGTACCCCCGATAAATATCGAAAATTGATAATAGAAAAAGTCGGGTTATAGAAGGAGTGGTCCGATTTTAATCAAATTTGATATACTCAAATTATACAAAGACATAAGAAACGATATTCAGAAGTTTCAAAGTTGCAGTTCTTACAATAGTGCACAAAATCGATAATATATATATATATATAAGGCAAGATGTCTGTGTGTGTGTCTGTTTATCTGCCTGTATGTCTGTATGTTTTTCAACCCTTTCATTTCAGTTTTTGCTTCGGGCTTGGCTCTAAGTAGGTATAATTGTAGTTCTTAGTCTCAGCAATGATACCATTTACTCAGAGGACTTATTTAGCCTTCAAAATTCAGTTTGCGACGAAAAAAACTAATTTGATATCGATACCAGGAAATCAAAATTTGACTTACATCTATTCATTTTTCTTTCAGTCTACGGTTTCGCTTTAACTGGAAACAACTATTGCTTTTTAGTCTTTCGTGCCAACGTCCAAAGAGTCTGAGCTCCAGGACCATGGGTTAGTTTTAAAGCTCTCATTACACCCGAGCAACGCCGGGCTATACTGCTAATTTTATATATATATATATATATATATATATATATATATATATATATATATAATGAATATTGTTTGCATTTTCTGTATTCTTTGACATTTAGGCGCATATTTCCATTCTTTTGAAATACTTCCTTAAATCTTCCTCTTCCTCTCACCAGTTGTCTGTTGACATGGTTACTAAAACCAGAGGCCATATTGTCAACCTCGATTATGTTAGGTCTTCCAGCTTGAATTGAGAGATGTTTACGCTTTCAATTCCCAAGGTAGCAAGATTTTTTTTTACCGTCTTCTCAATCTGTTTCTGATTTGATCAAATGTCTTTTTCAGTATGATGCTGGCCAAATCATTTCTATCGTCCTCAATGAATTATTCTTCCTTCCAAAGCAGCCTCCGTGTTCTATATAGTCGAACTAGCCATTTATTGCTGTTATTCATTTGTCTTCTCATATTAACACCAATGTCTGCTTGTTGTCGCTGAGGGTCGAGTGACACAAACTTTTCTTGAACCCTCAACATAACTACAGTCTGAACATTTTCTTGAATCTTATTCAGTTTTCGATACTTGGGATAGTTCCAAATGTTCACATCAATATAGGATAAAATGTTTTGTTGTTTTGTTTTGTTTTTTCTTTTTATTAAATCTTTGACTTATGTCCTTATATTCTCACAATAACTTTGTTAAACAAGGGGTCCATAAATTTTTTGTGCACTTTAAAAAATCATAACTTTATTTGTATTTGCGATAGAAATAATTTGTAAAAGTAAATCTATATTTTTGAACGTTTTATTGAAATTTTATTTAAGTTTCTACATGTCCTCCATCATTAGCAATACAAAGGGTAATACGATATTGCAGTTCATGGAAAAAAATTGCCAACTGATTTACAGTAATGCCTGAAATCACTTTATTTATTTTAGCTTTCAAATCTTTTAATGAACTAATTTTGGTTGCATACACAATTGTTTTCACATGAAAAAAAAATCTAATGGAGTCAAATCTGGCGAACGTGGAGGCTAATAAAATGGTCCACTCCTTCTGTTCCATCTTTGAGGAAATTCCTGATGGAGAAACTGTCTAGCAAGCAAAGGATGTGCGTTGTGGTACAGTGGATATCGGCTCTGAACGAGAAACTGGAGAGCCGAGTTCGAATTCCAGTTGGATCCATAGTATTCACTTACACGCAAATACCCTTGGGAAAGGTATTAATCCGTCTCTTCCTTCCAGTTATGGGTTAAATAACAGGACAAATTGGGTTCTATAGCCTTGGTCGGCAACCAATCTACCGCAGAAAGAGAAAGCAATGGCAACCTACTGCGGGATAATCTTCTGCCTGGTCAGTCATGTCTCTTTTTCGAGACATGATCGCCCAAGAGTGTTTCACGTATGGCACAACTGACTGAATATAATAATTGAAATACTGATTAAGGCTTCTACTGATCATAAAGTGGGGGATCGGTTTTCTATTGTTATGAAGTAATAAACTGATCCCCCACTAATTACTACTTAATAATATAATACATCTCTTTTTTCTCTAGCCATGGGTCAAAAAACAGGACAGATTGGGTTCTATAGCCTTGGTCGGCAACCAGTCTACCGCAGAAAGCAATGGCAACCTACTGTGGGATAATCTTCTGCCCGGTCAGTCATGTCTCTTTTCGAGACATGATCGCCCAAGCGTGTATCACGTATGGCACTTAACTGACTGTCTAACACGCAGAGCAAAGTGACAAGGAGATTCATCTTGCTGAAAAGCTGCATTATCTTTTAAGTTTAATTGTTTTAGCTGCGGAATAAGATTTTTTTTTTAAAGTGCACACGAACTTTATGGACACCCTGTGTATATATTTAACCCAATCGCGCCTCTTTTCCGTTCTTTCCTGTCCAATACAAATATTCACATTTCAACGGCTGCTTCTTGTGTAATTTTCTATGATTGTTCCAAGTGTTCTAGGCACTAAGTGTGTTTTTTTTGTTTTTTTTATCTAATCTCGACTAAAAAATTTTAAACTGTCAGATTTTTTAGATAATAATGATTTAGTTAAATCGTTCACGGTTATGCGTCGTTTGTCAAAAATATATAGAAAGTTTAAGTCCTTTTATACAACTTTACGTCCGTCATTCTCGATTATACTTCGTTTGTCAAAAAATATATGGAAAAATAAAATTCAAGTGTCATTTTATTAGACTTTACGTCTGTCCGCCACAAATACTGAAGTCACAATATCACTAGAAAATCGTTACAAGTACATGAAATCATGTTACTGTACAATAAATAAGAATAAAATTATATAAAATCATATTAAAATACGTACATTTACAGTAAATGCTAATATAATCATAAATCCTAGAAAACGAAATATGAAAAATTTGTAATCCTTAAAGAAAAAGAACACAGTTTAACGAACTCGGGACCAGTTTTTTTTCTTAAAAATCTGGTGTGGAGTAGTTTTCGCACTGAAGATCATAGCAATATACTCCCGCTCCAGTAAGAAACCTGTCGTGGCGGACAGACATAATCTCGCTGCTGACCTTGAGCGGGATCTACACTCTGTGGTGAACTGGGGCAAGAAGTGGCTTGTCAACTTCAATTCATCTAAGACCAAGCTGTTGTCTGTCAACCATTACAGGCAACCTGTTCTGCCTCCCATAAGCATGGACCAGATGATTCTCCCTGAGAGTAATACACTACGCCTCCTCGGACTTACCCTGTCCTCAAACCTCAAATGGAACCACTATATTGAATCCATAGCAAAATCTACTGCTAAGAAGATTGGGTCACTATCCAGGATGTTTTTTCCACCTGAATCCATCCTGCATATATACAAGTCAACCATCCGTCCGTGCATGGAGTACTGCTGCCATTTATGGTCACGTGCCCCTGCCGTTCTCCTCAGTGTTCTTGACAGGCTCCAAAGGAGAGTCTGTAATGTGATAGGTACTGATCTGGCGGCTCGACTGCAGCCACTTCCCCACCGTCGAAATGTGGCCTCCCTTTGTCTGTTCTATAAATACTTTCATGGCTTCTGCTCGGATGAGCTTAAGTCACTGATGCCTCCTCAACAGGTGTTTACTCGTGCAACCAGACTGGCAACTGGGTCCCACCCATTCACAGTCAGGTTAGCCAAATGCAGACGACAATTCTACTCCTGCAGCTTCCTCTCTCGCACTTCCCGCCTGTGGAACTCACTCCCGTATTCTTGCTTTCGTGACGGCTACAACCTCCAGAAATTTAAATGCAAAGTCTATACTCATCTACTAACCATTGGACTCTAGCTCTCTCCCCTCCCCTGTATAACCTTCCCTTTCTCTCCACCTATGTATCTGTCATCGCACCTGCTTTCTCAGCTTTCTATTGTTCCTTTCTAACTAGTTTGTACTCCTCACTCTTTTCTAATTAATCTTTTTACATTTATGTAACCCCCTGCACATCAGTGGCGTTTCCGCCTTGCTCGGGGTGAAATGATTTTTAAAAAAATCGTGTTATGTCGGTTGCTAATCGACTTAACGCACCCAAAATGTTAGGAACTTGGTAATCTTCCATTGAAAGTTGACTCCTTAATATTCGGGTAGCTGCCGACTAATATCAGCTGCCTAGTAGTTTTACTGAAGTCCAATAGAAGTCTAAAGAACTCCAATGAACTTCCCCAGAACTTCTCAAGAACTTCCTGTTAACTCTTATTAATATAGGCGGGAGAGTCCATTATCTGAAGAATAGGTATGTTTCCCGATAACAAAAGTCTATCGAACAACAACATCCATAATCAGCTCTGGATGATGACGATCCACAGCCACCTATCTGCGTTGTGGTGCATTGGATATCAGCTCGGAACGAGAAATCGGGGAGCCGAGTTCGAATTCCAGTCGAATTCATTGCATTCACTTACGCGCAAATACCCTTGGGAAAGGTATTAATCAGTCTATTCCTTCCAGTTATGGGTTAAATAACAGGTCAGATTGGGTTCTATAGCCTTGGTCGGCAACCAGTCTACCGCAGAAAGCAATGGCCACCTACTGCTGGATAATCTTCTGCCCGGTCAGTCATGTCTCTTTTCGAGACATGATCGCCCAAGCGTGTATCACGTGTGGCACTTAACTGACTGACTGAATGTAAATATTGGTGCATAAATTAGTTTATTTTCTACTATTGCAAAAAAAAAAAAATTAATAACTATTTGTTAGTTAACTCTACGAAATCATTTTATAATGTCTTAGTCATTATTCATTACATCCGCCGAACAGCCAAGTCTAAGGTACCAAGCGGTCATCCATCTATGTACTGACCAGGCTGGACGTGGCTTAACTTAGTGGTCATACAAGAACCGATGTTTCAACGTGATATGGTCGTCAGCTTTTTATTCATATTAGTATTTTGTGGTTCAGTGGATATCGACTCGGAACCACAAATCGGGTTGCCAAGTTCAAATTCAAGTTGAATTGCTTGCATTCACTTACGTAAAAAAATCCTTGGGAAAGGTATTAATCCGTCTCTTTCCTCCAGTTTTGGGTTAAATAACAGGACAGATTTGATTCTGTAACCTTGGTCGGCAATGAGTCTATCGTAGAAAGCAATGGCAATCTACTGCGGAATAATCTTCTGCGCAGTCAGTCATGTGTCTTTCGAGACATGATCGCCCAAGCATGTATTACGTATGGCACATAACTGATATATATGGATTTACAAGGATTATTTTCGTAGATTTTTTACGAATTTAATCTCAATAGAACATTTTGATAGATTTTCAAACTCGAATACATATACAGTAATTTGTTTTAATTCCTAATTCAATCGAAAAGCGTCCCTGGACGTGTTGCGATGGTTTGCAACCTTGTTCCACGATAACAAAGACGACCTAGCAGTGAGTTCGATCCTCACTGGGTGACCCATGCATTTGGCCTTGTGCCACGCCTAAGATACGCTTTTAAAATCAACATAATTAAGGCGAAAAGGCCCCTCGACGGGGTGTAATGAATGACAAGCATATCTCACTAGAACAATTACAACTGAATAGTGAGTTTGTTACTCACTGAGTGTCCTACAAATCGGGGTGCCGAGTTCGAATTCCAGTTGAATTCCTTGCATTCACTTACGCACAAATACCCTTGGGAAAGGTATTAATCCGTCACTTCCCTCCAGATATGAGTTAAATAATAGGACAGATTGGCTTCTATAGCCTTGACTGTCAACCAGTCTCCCGCAGAAAGCAATGGCAACCTACTACGGGATAATCTTCTGCCCAGTCAGACATGATCGCCCAAAGCGTGTATCACATATGGCACTTAATCGACTGACTGGCCACATCGAGCTAAACTCATAGAATCAACCATAATTAAAGCGAAAGCCTATGAAATTTTAAAAAAGATGGAGCAGGGTTTATTGTCTGACACCTGAATCATTCTAAAAGGTCAAAGTGCCGAGGGAGCTTGGGCAATTTTTTTCCAAGATATGAACCCACTTAAAACTGACCTTGTGTCACATTCGCTATCTATAAATAATTATTAATAAAACTGAAGTATACTTTAATAAGCAATAAAAAGATTAATAAAATACCGGCTCATATATAAGGGCACTTTTACTTGGTATAATTGCTAGCAAGCTCATATCGCTAGCACAATTGTGGTGCAGTGGATATCGGCTCGCAACGACAAATCGGGAAGCCGAGTTCGAATTCCAGTTGAATCCCTTGGATTCACTTACACGCAAATACCCTTGGGAAAGGTATTAATCGGTCATTTCCCTCCAGTTATGGGTTAAATAACAGGATAGGTTTGGTTCTCTAGCCTTGGCTGGCAACCAGTCTACCATAGAAAGTAATGGCAACCTACTGCGGGATAATCTTCTACCCACCCAGTCATGTTTCGAGATATGATCTCCCAAGCGTTTTTCACATATGGCACTTAACTGAGTTTGATCCTTACTGGGTACCCCAAACTTTCGGCCTTGTGCCACATCTAAGCAGCGCTTGGAAAATTATATAGTAATTCAATAAACAAATTTCTGTAAAATAAAAAGCAAGAAAAAATTAAAGGTTTTCTTCTTCTCGCTGTTATCCCTGCCCCAGGGGAATTCCCCTCCCCTCAGGTTGAGAACCTCTGGTCTAACATAAGCATACCTAAAATAACATTTTATGTTCATGACTGTAAACAATGTTTATCTTTGCCAAATGATGTTCCATATGGTAACTTTCGCTTTGTTCTTGCCATCAACTCGACAATACCATCAAAATGGCGCGCATCCTCGAAGCAAGTCACGAGCATATTCGGCCTGTAGCTACAGTAACGATCTACACGCCCACTGATATGACGTTCCTTTACGAATGGCAGCATCGCTGCCGCTATCTAAGCCATAAGGAGAAGAACGCTTCCCCCCAACACTATAGCCGTTTACTTTACGCTCTTTCTTTCTCTTTTTGTTTGTATTCTTTTTCCTTCTTTTTATTTTTCTTCTTCGTCTTCTAATGTCTACGCTCGGTTTTAATTGATCATTGTTTATTTCTTCCCAATTAATTCTATTGTTTTATCTTTTTTAAAGGCTTCCTCTCTTCTTAGATTCTGTCTTTTAATGTTGCTGTTGTGTTGAAGTTCACAGACGTTTAAAAAATCATAAAAAGCACATTTGAAAAAAAAAATGTTTCTTTTGCACCGAATAAATACTATGTCCATCATCATTTTTTTTTCTTTTTCGTTTTTTTTTTTCCTTCATCAGCCTCCTTCTCTACCTTCTCCAGGAATTTCTAATACAAGGTCCTTTTTTTTATATATATTTTTCTTCTTCTTCGTTCTTGAATTTCTTTTTTATTTCTCGTTCTTTTTCTTCTTTATAGTTTTCCTCCTCTCTTCGTCTTTTTCATGTCGATTTAGTTTCTTCTTCTTTATCTTCTTTTCCTTCTGGAACTTTTCTCGTTCGTTTACTTCTGCCTGTCTTTTCTTTCTCTCATCTTTTTCTTGATGTTGTTGTTTTATTCTTCGTCATCTTATTTTTCTCCTTCTCTTGCTTCGTCTTCTTTTTTATTTTTCCTCTTTTTCGTTTTGATTTTTTCTTGTTCGTTTTTTATCTTCTGCTGCTCGTGGCATCTTCTTCTTCTACTTCTTCCTTTTCTTCTTCTTCTTTTCTTCTTCCTCTTTCTTCCTCTTTTTCTTTCTTCTCCTTCTTCCTTTTCTTCTTCTTCTTCTTCCTTTTCTTCTTCCTCTTTCTTCCTCTTTTTCTTTCTTCTCCTTCTTCCTTTTCTTCTTCTTCTTCTTTTTCTTCTTCCTCTTTCTTCCTCTTTTTCTTTCTTCTTCTTCTTCCTTTTCTTCTTCTTCTTCTTCCTTTTCTTCTTCTTCTTCTTCTTCTTCCTTTTCCTTCCTCCTTCCTTCCTTTCTTTCCTTCTTTTTCTTCTTCTTCTTTTCTTCTTCTTCTTCTTCTTCTTCTTCTTCTTCTTCTTCTTCTTCCTTTTCTTCCTCTTCTTTTCTTCTTCTTCTTTTTCTTCCTCTTTTCTTCTTCTCCTTCTTCCTTTTCTTTTTCTTCTCCTTCTTCCTTTTCTTCTTCTTCTTCTTCTTCTTCTTTCTGGATTTGCTTTATTGTTCATTTTCTTCTCTTAATCTTTTTCATATTGCTGTTCTTCTTCTTTGTTGTCATCGTCTTCTTCATCTTTTTCTTTTTCTTCTTTTTCTTCTTCGTATTTCTCCCCTACCTCCGTTTCCTTTTTTGGATTTCTTTTTCTTTCAGAATTTTTTCTTTTTACTTTTTCATCTCCTTCTTGTTTTTTCTTTTCTTTCTTATTTTTATTTTTTCTTCGTCTTTGTCTTATTTTCTTCTCTTTTTTTCAGTTACTTTTGTTTGTTTTTATGCGTTTTCTTCTTCTTCTTCTTCTTCTTCTTCTTCTTCTTCTTCTTCTTCTTCTTCTTTATTTCTCTTTCATAATAAGCAACGTTCACGAAAGTTCCAGCGGCCTTAAAAAAAAGGAAAGACTGAACGCAGAATTAAAATTTAAAAATGCTTTCCTTTGAACAACTAGTAAAACTAGATTTCTTTGAAAAATATATTAGAATAATCCAAAACTTATCTTGTGGGCAAAAAACCTGCTAAGACAACCAGAACTTAAAAATAGAAGACGAGTTATAAGTAAATAATCAGTATTTTATAAGAGATGAATTCATACCTAATCAGAGTTTGATAAACAAATGAGAAATTTTAATGTGGATATAAATTATTTTCAATATGTAAATTGAGCCCTCAATTTGTGACCATGCAATTTTCTATACATTTATATTCTAGATTTATGAGCTTGAGAAAGTGGATAGCAAAGCGTGTTTTAGTTGAAGTAACAGGTTGTGGTGCATTGGATATCGCCTCGGAACGAGAAATCGGGGAGCCGAGTTCGAATTCCAGTTGAATTGATTGCATTCACTTACGCGCAAATACCCTTGGGAAAGGTATTAATCCGCCTATTCCTTCCAGTTAGGGGTTAAATAACAGGACAGATTGGGTTCTATAGCCTTGGTCGGCAACCATTCTACCGCAGAAAGCAATGGCAACCTACTGCGGGATAATCTTCAGCCCAGTCAGTCATGTCTCTTTCGAGACATGATCGCCCAAGCGTGTATGACGTATGGCACTTAACTGACTGACTGAACACGAGGTAGCTTTCTAAAGGCCGCTAGAGATAGGGAGATGTGGAAGGTCATGATCGCCTACGTCCTGAAAGGACAGAGCACATAGAAGAAAAGTTAAAATAAAAAATCAATATTGAGAAGATGTGGATTCATACCTTATCAGAATTTGATAGAGAAATGAAAATTTACAAGGTGGGTATAAAGCGGAGGGAACAATTCTATATTATAATCAATATATAAACTGAGCCCTCACTTTGTGGCCATGCAATTTTCTATACATTTATATTCTAGATATATGGGTTTGAGCAAGTGGATAGCAAAGCGGAGTTTAGTTGGGGTAAGAGGAGGAAGCGTGCTAAAGGCCACTAGAGATAGGGAAATGTGGAAGGTCATGATCGCCTACGTCCTGAAGAGACATGGCACATTGAAGAAGAAGAATTATAAATAACTTATCAATATTAAGAAGAGACAGATTCATACCTAATCAGATTTTGATAAACAAATAAGAAGTTATGAGGTGTCTATAAAGTGGAGGATCAATTCTATATTATAATCAATATATAAACTGAGCCCTCACTTTGTGGCCATGCAATTTTCTATACATTTATATTCTAGATATATGGGTTTGAGCAAGTGGATAGCAAAGCGGAGTTTAGTTGGGGTAAGAGGAGGAAGCATGCTAAAGGCCACTAGAGATAGGGAAATGTGGAAGGCCATGATCGCCTACGTCCTGAAAAGACAAGGCACAAAGAAGAAGAAGAAGAAGAAGAAGTTCTAAATGTTAACTCAACATTAACTAATAATGTATGTAACTACCTCTATTTGAAGAAACAACAATTATGCCATGATGATACTATCTTCATATTGTTTTTAAACAATTTTTCAATTTTGAGTAATTTTTATCGTAGGCCACAATTTGAACATCATAAGGTACGCAGATGACACAGTGCTGATAGCAGACACCGAAAGGAAACTACAAGACCTCTTACAGAAGTTAGCTGAAGCGAGTGACAAGCAAGAACTACAAATAAAATGCAAGAAAACCGAATGCATGGTCATCAGCAAAAAGAGCAGCCCAAAATGCCAAATACAGGTGGGGGATACTAAAATCAAGCAGGTACAAAATTTAAACACCTGGAAAGTGTTCTAACAGAAGACGGAAAGTGCGATACTGAGATCCGAAGGTGAATTGACATGGCGAAGGATGCATTCCAGAAGCTCAGTAAAGTATTAAGAGACATGAATCTTTCACTAGACATAAAGAAAAAAGTACTGGATTGCTGTGTGATGTCAGTTCTTCAATATGGCAGTGAATGTTGGACAATATCATCAAAGATGAAGGAAAAACTTGAAGCAATTGAAATGTGGTCCTACAGAAGGATGCTGCGGATATAAAGTGGGGGATCAATTCCATATGAACTGACCCCTCACTTTGTGGTCACATCAGTTTATATACATTTATATTCCTGAGATCCAAAAACGCAAGGATGCTTTCCAGGAGCTGAGTAGAGTATTAAGAGACAGGAAACTTTCACTAGAAACAAAGAAAAGAATACTAGATTGCTATGTGATGTCAGTTCTTCAATATGGCAGTGAATGCTGGACAATATCATCAAAGATGAAGGGAAAACTTGAAGCAACTGAAATGTGCTTCTACAGAAGGATGCTGCGGATATCATGGACCGAGCATGTGAGCAATGATGGAAAGGATGGAAACGAAAAGGAAATTAATACTGAGCATCAGGAAGAGATAACTAAAGTTCCTGGGACATGCAATGAGGAAGGAGGGTTTGGAGAATCTGATACTATCAGGCCAGATAGAGGGAAAAAGTGACAGAGGAAAGCAGCGGATAAAATATTTGAAGGGCCTGAGCAGGTGGATGATAGAACGGGGTTGTTAGATGTTCCAGGAGAAAGCGTGCTAAGAGCCACCAGGGATAGGGAGACATGGAAGGATATGATCGCCTACGTCCTGAAAAGACAAGGCACATAGAAGAAGGTCTGGTTGCTATGCGGCAGGTGGAGTTAGATTTGATTTCAACTATTACAGATTCTAAATATTAACTCAGCGCTGACTAATGTCGTAAAGAAAACATTGTCGTCGTCTTCCGGCCTTGGCCGAGATAGAACTCACTACACCCCTCCAGTGTTCCCTGTGTATTTGGAACCCTGACGCAATTTGTAGCGAAATTCATAATCTTGTCAAATAGCTGAATACTTGATGCTTCGCCAGGGCTACCAAGGGTGTTTTTATTGTGACAGCAACACTAGATGGGTTGCCTCCAGGTGCCATCCCGTTATTTAACCCATAACTGGAGGGAAGTGACGGATTAATGCCATTCTCAAGGTGAATGCAGGGTACTCAACTGGAATTCGAACTCGGCTCACCGATTTCTCCTTCCAAGCCGACATCCACTGCACCACAACACACATCCGTCACTGAACGCTTACAGCGCCTGGTATTCCCAAGCGGTCACCGATCTAAGTACTGACCAGGATCAACATTGCTTAACTTCGGCGACTGAACGAGAACCGGTGTATTCAACGTGATATGGCCGTAAGCACGCACATCAGTCACTAAATGCTTACAGCACCTGGTATTCCCAAGCGGTTACCCATCTAAGTACTGACCAGGCTCAACGTTGCTTAACTTCGGTGGTCGAGCGACAACCGGTGTATTCAACGTGATATGGCCGGAACCACGCACATCCGTCACTAAACGCCTACAGCGCCTGGTATTCCCAAGCGGTTACCCATCTCTGTTTAAAAAAAAAAAGATTATGTCATTATTTTCATAGTTTTTCTTATTTATTTTTTTTTTAATTTTGAAGTCAGTCAGTCAGTTAAGTGCCATACGTGATACACACTTGAGCGATCATATCTCCAAAGAGACATGACTGACTGGGCAGAAGATTATCCCGCAGTAGGTTGCCATTGCTTTCTGCGGTAGACTGGTTGCCGACCAAGGCTATAGAACCCAATCTGTCCTGTTATTTGATTCATGGCTAGAGGAAAAAAGAGATGTATAACATTATTAAGTAGTAATTAGTGGGGGATCAGTTTATTACTTCATAACAATAGAAAACCGATCCCCCACTTTATGACCAGTAGAAGCCTTTATCATTATTTCAATTATTATATTCAGTCAGTTAAGTGCCATTCGTGAAACACGCTTGGGCGATCATGTCTCGAAAAAGACATGACAGAAGATTATCCCGCAGTAGGTTGCCATTGTTTTCTACGGTAGACTAGTTGCCGACCAAGGCTATAGAACCCAATCTGTCCTGTTATTTAACCCATAACTGGAAGGAAGAGACGGATTAATACCTTTCCCAAGGGTATTTGCACGTAAGTGAATACAATGGATTCAATTGGAATTCGAACTCGGCTCCCCGATTTCTCGTTCCGAGCCGATATCCACTGTGCCACAACCCACATCCTTGAAGTAATTTGCACAAAATGGCAAAATCAAAGCATTGAAATTTTATTCAAAAAAGGCTTCTCTCAAAAACAAAAAGCCAAGAAGTTGAAGATTTCTAAATATGGGGTGCAATATTTGTTACAAAGGCAGAAACTAGCAAAAATGTTGACAGAAAAAGAGCTGTAGCAACAAAAGTGACAACTGCTGTTGAAAATAAAGACTTGATTGCAAAAGAAACAGGACAACTGCTCCAGAGTTGGCAGCTGAACTTGATTCCTCTCTATTTGAAAAATTCACTTAGATCAGCATGGTCTCAGAGGGTGCATAGCTATTAAGAAAGCCCTGTTACTGAAGGTGAGTAAGCAGGAAAAAACTTCTGGGCAAAAATGGATAAGAATTGGACATTGAAAGTGTGTAAAAATGTATTGTGGACAGACAAATTCAAAATTTGAACTTTTTGGTAGTAAGAGGAGAATGTATGTGAGTCAAAAACCAGGAGAAAAGCTGAATGATGGATGTGTGGTTCCTATTGTTAAGTATGGTGGTCAGGTTGCCATTCGGCGGGTGGGGGTAGATTTCATTTCAACTATTACAGGTTCTAAATATTAACTTAACGCTGACTAATGTTGTAAACAAAACATACATATACTACCGGCCATAATTATTACGCCACCCCAATGTTTTAAAAAAAAATGATGTATTTCATACTATTCTTTAGTATTTTTATTGCCAAGTGAATAATTTTAAATGAAAATAGAATGGATCTTTTGTTAATACTGCACAATAACATGTGCATCAAATGAATTTGTAAATATTTAATAGTACCTATATTGCAGTTTCATCATTGAAAGAATTAACAAAATTTAGGGTGATTCGGGCGAGTTCATCTTTGCTTCCTTGCCCTGTAAAATTTTGCAAAGTAATAATAACAAAGGAAACATTCTATTTTTATTTAGGATTATCCACTTAAAATAGTATGAAATACATAATTTCTTTTAAAAACTTATATTGGCCTAATAATTATGGCCGGTAATATATATATATATATATATATATATATATATATATATAGCCCAGGGGTAGAGTCGCCGACTGACGCCAATTCGGTCGGGTTTCGAGACTGGGTTAAGGAGTCTAACCGTACTGATGAGCTGTGATACAGCGAAACAGATCTGTCTGCGGATGACTATATATATATATATATATATATATATATATACTACCGGCCCTAATCATTAGGCCAAACTCAGTTTTAAAATATGATGTATTTCAGACTATTTTTAGTATTTATTGCCAAGTGGATAATTCTACATAAAAATAGAATGATTCTTTTGTTATTATTACTTTGCAAATTTTTACAAGGCAGCCAGGAAGTCTTTGCTTTGACCAACCAATAAGAAGAAGAGACTGGCATATGGAAAAGAGCACAAAAACTGGACACCAGAACAGTTCATTTGATACACATGTTATTGTGAAGTATTAGCAAAAGTACCATTCTATTTTCATTTAGAATTATTCACTTGGCAATAAATACTAAAAATAGTATGAAATAGAGCATTTGTTTTTAACCTGGGTTGGCCATAATAATTATAGCCGTTAGCGTAATTAACAGGGTCACCGGAACATAAGTTACAACAATATTCTAAGCATGGACGAATGATAGACATATAGATGTGTAAGATAGATTCCGAAAAGAAAGTTTGTCTCGCGCCACACAGCGAACCGGCCTTCTTAGCAGCTGATCTAGAATTATAATCAATATAACCTTTCCACTTCATGTCAGTTGAGAACGTTAGCCGAAAATGGCGCAACGAGTCATTTTACTGAGGATAGCATCAACCGTGCTGATGAAAAGGAGAGACGTGTCTTTCATATGATTAATGGAGAGAAGTTCAGTTTTGGATATGTTAAAAGTGACAAGTCATCTTTTTGCCCCAATGGTCTTAAGTTTGTTTTGGTCATCCGTTTCTTTTTTTTTTTTTTTAACTTGTTGGACTTACTATCGAGGCAGGAGTGAATGGTTGTATCATCAGCCAAGTTGAGAGGTGATATTATCGGGAAGGCTGTTAATTAAAATTAAGAACTGGGTAAGACCAAGAATATAAACTAGGGAATACCCGCATTATTACAAAACGCTATTCAGGATAAGTTTCATTTCACAACTTGGTATGAAAGACTGAATCAGGTTACAAATACGTCATGGAAACCGTCGTTTTTCAGTTGTGGAGAATATTGGTACGTCTGTCAAAGGTTTTTGAGATGTCCAACCCGGTCGTCGCTGTTTTTATCTAAATCATGATAGACTCTTCCCGAAACTATCGTCGTTACATCAGCAGTTGACCTGCAGAAACGAATGTCGTATTGATTATTTGAGAATAGGCTCTGCGATGAGAGATGATGAACTAATTTAACATTTTTAGTGCCTCTAAGAGTTTGGCAAAAAAAAGAGCTAGAATTATAATGACTCCATAGTTGGAATGGTCGGACGGCTCGTCAGAGTTCTTAAAAACTAGAACCACAGATGACAATTTCCAGCAGGCCGGGAACAAGAATGCAACGAAGTATTTATTTATTCATTTATTTTATAATCATATCGCCCCAAGCAAGGCAGTTTACTGCCACTAGTGCGCTGGGGGTTACATAGGAGGACAGTTATGAGAAAGAGGAACAGAGAAAGGAGCATGAAAGAGAGGATGCAAGTCAGTGAGATAGGAAATAACTATTGAATTTACATTTATATTCTTGGAGATTGTAGCTGTCAGGGAAGCAAGTTAATGGAAGAGAATTCCACAGGCGGGAAGTGCGTGAAAAGAAGCTGTGAGAATAGAATTTGCGTTTACATTTTATTGGTTTCACAGTAAAAGGGTGGGACCTAGTTGCTAATCTAGTGGCTCGAGTAAAATCATACATAGGGGCACCAGTGAGCTACGTTCATCGGAGCAGAAGCCGTGAAAGTATCTGTAGAAGAGACACAGAGGAGCCACATTGCGCCTGTGAAAAAGTGACTGTATCTGAGCTTCCAAGTTGGAATCGATCACATTACAGATTCTCCGTTAGATTTTGTCAAGGACCCCCAGGTGGATAGCAGAGACAGCCGACTAGATATAGAAACAGTATTCAATACGCGGTCGGATGGTAGATTTATTATTATTATTATTATTATTATTATTATACAGTTTAGTGAGAACAGCTAGCCAGTTCAGAAGTGCGCTTCTTAATGACTATTACAGGAATACGATCGGGTTCATATGCTTTGTGGGGATTGAGATTAGAGATGATAGTAGAAAGTATGGAAGGGGCTAAATGCATATCATGTAACAAAACTCAGTTTTAACTGCGAAGTTAGACAAGAACACTTCGAGTGAGTCAAGAGTAGAGTTTGAGGAGAATTTTGGGACAAAGAAGTCAGTTTTATCAGCAAAGGACGTTAACACTTTAAACTTATTAAAGAGGTGGAGGGAATAGATCTCCTCCTTCTATGTGCCTTGTCTTTTCAGTGGGTAGGCAATCATGGCCTTCCACGTCTCCCTATCCATGGTGACTCCCAGCACACTTTCTCCTGTAAGATTTCGCAACACCCGTTTTATCATCCACCTGCTCAGGTACTTCAAATATGTTATCCGCTGCTTTCCTCTGTCTTTTTTCCCCTCTGTCTGGCCTGTTAGTATTAGTTTCCCTAAGCCGTCTTTCCTCATTCCATGTCCCAGGAACTTTAGTTGTCTTTTCCTGATGCTCAATATTAATTTCCTTTTCGTTCCCATCCTTTCCAGAACCTCATCATTGCTCACATGCTCGATTCATGATATCCGCATCATCCTTCTGTAGAACCACATTTTAGTTGCTTCATGTTTTTCCATCATCTTTGATGATATTGTCCAGCATTCACTGCCATATTGAAGGACTGACATCACATAGCAATCCAGTATTTTCTTCTTTGTTTCTAGCGAAATTTTCCTGTCTCTTAATACTATACTCAGCTTTTAGAACGTGTCCTTTGCCATGCCAATTCGCCTTCGGATTTCTGTGTCGCACTTTCCGTCTTCTGTTAGAACACTTTCCAGGTGTTTACATTTTGTACCTGCTTGATTCTAGTATCCCCGACCTGTATTTGGCATTTTTGGCTGCTCTTTTTGCTGACAAACATGCATTCGGTTTACTTGCAGTTTATTTGTAGTCCTTTCTTGTCACTCTTTCCGCCCTCCTGTGTAGGAGCTCTTGTAGTTTCCTTTCCGTGTCTGCTATCAGCACTGTATCATCTGCGTACCTTATGATGTTCAAATTGTGGCCTCCGATTACAAATACTTATTACACAGCCGCCAGTAATCACGAGACCCAAAGTTGATGGAGTCTATGCGGTTTCTCAGAGACTTCTCTCCTTCTAGGACTCTCTTTCATTTATTACGAGCAATAACACATATGCACCTTTTATGACGAGAGATATCCGAAAATAGTATTATCATTGAGGCAGTATTACAAAGCCCGTTAAGAGCGAAAAGAGGAGGTAAGAAATAAATCAAGGTGAGTAGACTGTTGCTCAGTTTTTATAGGGAAATATATAGGCTAGTCTACGATTTGAGTAAGGGATCGGGTAATGGAAAATGTAATACTGGAAACATTTAAAATGTTTCAGCCACGTCTCATGGTCGCCGAAGGCAAAGATGCTCGCAGATGGTTGGAGACAAAATAGCTTTTCTATACTGTAATCTATTGTTTTTAATATACTGCAGTCTTGGGAAGAAGAATGATAAAGAAAAAAGAGATAGCTAACTGCTGATCAGAGCAGCCACTCTAAGCGCTACCAAATCGTTTGGGCTCCCAATGACTAGTCGAAAGCGGTAGCCAACAAACTGTCAACTCGGTACTCTCACAATAAAAATTTTACAAGGCAAGGAAGTAAAGATAAACTAGTCCGAATCACCTTAATTTTGTTTTTCATTCTTTCATTGATGAAACTGCAATTTAGGTAATTATTAAAATATATATATATATATATATATATATATATATATATATATATATATTCATTTGATGCACATGTTATTGTGCAGTATTAACAAAAGAACCATTCTATTTTCATATCCACTTGGCAATACATACTAAAAAATAGTATGAAATACATCATTTTTTTTTAAAAACTGTGGTGACCTAATAATTATGGCCAGTAGTATATATATATATATATATATATATATATTCTCTCTTTTTCTCCCCCTTTTTGTCTTATTCAGTCTCTCTTCCCCATCTCCACAGATCTTTCGATGTGTTCGGCGCCATTAACTCACTGACCTGCCAGAATGCATCGCTGTTTTCAAAAGTCCCGCACTGCATTCACTTGAAGCCGCCTGCAGTATCTACATTGAAAGACAGCCGCGATATTGGACTGAATTTACCCGGATTGCATAACACCGAACTGTAGGTACACACCGTCAGACGGCGTTATCAGTCATCGAACTGAAATCTGATCTCAAAAGCGAATGAACGAAAAACACATATAAGCGGTGAGCAGCTAATATTTAACAATCGATAAAAAAAAACTCAGAAATTAGACAAATACAATGAATATAATCTCGAACGCCTGCGCAAGTTTGTCTCAATGAAAGTAAAACTTTCATTTTTCCGGGAAACAAAAAAAAGCATGTGAAAATTCCAACGGTGTTTTATTCTGACAGTCGCATATCGTTGAAATCAGATCTCTCTCCCTAAAGTTGACTGATAAATTAATTTTGAGACTTTGGTCATTTGGTTATTGAATTTTCTATTAGAATAGAACATACCATCTTGGACATTTATGAATCTACCATTCATCCGTGCATTGAATACTATTGCAATATCTGTTCGAGTGCACCTGCTATTCATCGCAGGGTTCTCGACAAAATCCAAAAGAGGATCTGCAAGGCAATCGATTCCGATTTGCCAGCACGACTTCAGTCACTTTCTCACCGACAGAATGTGGCTTCTTTCTGTCTTTTCTACAAATATTATCACGGCTTCCGCTCCGACGAGCCTCTTTCCCCGGTGCACTGACCAACCCAATTTACCCGCGCCACCAGACTGGAAACTAGATCCTACCCATTTACCGTCAAAATGGTCAAATGTAACTGCCATTTCTATTCTAGTGGCTTCCCATCTCTCACTTCCTGCCTGTGAAACATTCCTCCATGTACTTATTTCCCCGAGTGCTACACTCTCCAAAAGTTTAAGTACAATGTCAGTTACCATCTTCTATATTCTTGATACCAAAACTTATCTTGTCTTTTTTCGAGAACCCCAGTTGCTTATTTCTTTATATATAGAGTATCGAGGCAGCAAATAATTTTCTAAACATATACTGTTAAATATAAGAGACAATGAATGTCTATTATGTTTAATCATGAGCCGGTCTAAAGATCGTATTTTGGCTTTAATTTCAGTTGAAAATAAAGACAAAAATTCTCCAGCATTTGGATAATTTTTTATTAAGTTGGTTCTAAGCTTTCGGCTCACGTGAGCCATCTTCAAAGAGGTTACAAGGACGTTAATACGAAAACATCAACCATCAGCGATGATTTTATCTTGAGTTGGCATAACTCCGCTAAACTTAATAAAAAAAACTTAATAAAAAATTATCAAAATGTTGAAGAATTTTTGTCTTTATTTTCAACTGAAATTAATGCCAAAATACGATGTTTAGAACGGCTCCTGATTAAACATAATAGACATCCATTGTCTCTTATATTTAACAGTATATGTTTATATATATATATTGTATGGAGGCAGCAGATAATTTTCTAAATATATACTGTTAAATATAAGCGACAATGAATGTCTATTATGTTTAATCATGAGCCGTTCTAAACGTCGTATTTTGGCTTAATTTCAGGTGAAAATAAAGACAAAAATTCTCCAGCATTTGAATAATTTTTTATTAAGTTGGTTCTAGGATTTCGGCTTTGATCGTGGATGTTTTTATGTTAACGTCCTTGTAACCTCTCTGAAGATGGCTTGCCAAACGAGGCTATAGAACCCAATCTGTTCTGCTATTCAACCCATAGCTGGAGGGAGAAGAGATGGATTCATACTTTTTCCAAAGGTATTTGCGCGTAAGTGCATGCAACTAATTCGACTGGAATGTGAACTCGGCTCTCTGATTTCGCATTCCGAATCGATAACCATTGCACCACCCACGCACCTCGCTATACAAATAGACTCAGCATAAAAAGACTGAGACATCACATTAAAGTTTCTCTCACCTTTGGAATATATAACAGTTCGCATTTATCACGGCCACTTTCGTATTCATTCTCTCCTTTCTCTCTCTCTCTCTCTCTCTCTCGCACACACACATGCGCATATACTCACCGTCTTTGATTTCTCTTCTTTCTTTATTTATTTTTGAGGGATTATATTCATTTGTTTCTCTCTCCCTCTCTTTCTCTCACACACACACATACCTAGACAAACTCTTTGTCTCTCTCTGTCTCTTTGTCTCTCTTTCTGTATGTGACAAACACCCGTGCGTGCGCACATCTCTTTGAACTTTTATTTCATGTGTTTCAACTTACATGAAGCCTTCGTCAAAAAAAAGTAATACGAACTCGGCTAATCTGGTTCAATTATTAGTGTTTTCTTTTCTCCGCATTTTTTTTTTTCAGGTTATTTCATTTCATGCCTTTCATGCGTTCTCGAGATTTTTATCTCTCCTTTATATGGTGTATTCCATTTTTACGTCAGGAAATTTCTCTCTTTTTCCTTCTAATTTCTATCCTCTCTCTCTTTCTCGCTATCTCTCTCATTCTCTCTCACTTACACACACACGTTTCCTCTCTTTCTCATTTCTATCCTCTCTCTCTTTCTCTCTATCTCTCTCATTCTCTCTCACTTACACACACACGCTTCCTCTCTTTCTCATTTCTATCCTCTCTCTCTTTCTCTCTATCTCTCTCATTCTCTCTCACTTACACACACACGCTTCCTCTCTTTCTCATTTCTATCCTCTCTCTCTTTCTCTCTATCTCTCTCATTCTCTCTCACTTACACACACACGCTTCCTCTCTTTCTCATTTCTATCCTCTCTCTCTTTCTCTCTATCGCTCTCATTCTCTCTCACTTACACACACACGCTTCCTCTCTTTCTCATTTCTATCCTCTCTCTCTTTCTCTCTATCTCTCTCATTCTCTCTCACTTACACACACACGCTTCCTCTCTTTCTCATTTCTATCCTCTCTCTCTTTCTCTCTATCTCTCTCATTCTCTCTCACTTACACACACACGCTTCCTCTCTTTCTCATTTCTATCCTCTCTCTCTTTCTCTCTATCTCTCTCATTCTCTCTCACTTACACACACACGCTTCCTCTCTTTCTCATTTCTATCCTCTCTCTCTTTCTCTCTATCTCTCTCATTCTCTCTCACTTACACACACACGCTTCCTCTCTTTCTCATTTCTATCCTCTCTCTCTTTCTCTCTATCTCTCTCATTCTCTCTCACTTACACACACACGCTTCCTCTCTTTCTCATTTCTATCCTCTCTCTCTTTCTCTCTATCTCTCTCATTCTCTCTCACTTACACACACACGCTTCCTCTCTTTCTCATTTCTATCCTCTCTCTCTTTCTCTCTATCTCTCTCATTCTCTCTCACTTACACACATACGCTTCCTCTCTTTCTCATTTCTATCCTCTCTCTTTTTCTCTCTATCGCTCTCATTCTCTCTCACTTACACACACACGCTTCCTCTCTTTCTCATTTCTATCCTCTCACTCATTCTCTCTATCTCTCTCATTCTCTCTCACTTACACACACACTTCCTCTCTTTCTCATTTCTATCCTCTCTCTCTTTCTCTCTATCTCTCTCATTCTCTCTCACTTACACATACACGCTTCCTCTCTTTCTCATTTCTATCCTCTCTCTCTTTCTCTCTATCTCTCTCATTCTCTCTCACTTACACACACACGCTTCCTCTCTTTCTCATTTCTATCCTCTCTCTCTTTCTCTCTATCTCTCTCATTCTCTCTCACTTACACACACACGCTTCCTCTCTTTCTCATTTCTATCCTCTCTCTCTTTCTCTCTATCTCTCTCATTCTCTCTCACTTACACACACACGCTTCCTCTCTTTCTCATTTCTATCCTCTCTCTCTTTCTCTCTATCTCTCTCATTCTCTCTCACTTACACACACACGCTTCCTCTCTTTCTCATTTCTATCCTCTCTCTCTTTCTCTCTATCTCTCTCATTCTCTCTCACTTACACACACACGCTTCCTCTCTTTCTCATTTCTATCCTCTCTCTCTTTCTCTCTATCTCTCTCATTCTCTCTCACTTACACACACACGCTTCCTCTCTTTCTCATTTCTATCCTCTCTCTCTTTCTCTCTATCTCTCTCATTCTCTCTCACTTACACACATACGCTTCCTCTCTTTCTCATTTCTATCCTCTCTCTTTTTCTCTCTATCGCTCTCATTCTCTCTCACTTACACACACACGCTTCCTCTCTTTCTCATTTCTATCCTCTCACTCATTCTCTCTATCTCTCTCATTCTCTCTCACTTACACACACACGCTTCCTCTCTTTCTCATTTCTATCCTCTCTCTCTTTCTCTCTATCTCTCTCATTCTCTCTCACTTACACATACACGCTTCCTCTCTTTCTCATTTCTATCCTCTCTCTCTTTCTCTCTATCTCTCTCATTCTCTCTCACTTACACACACACGCTTCCTCTCTTTCTCATTTCTATCCTCTCTCTTTTTCTCTCTATCTCTCTCATTCTCTCTCACTTACACACACACGCTTCCTCTCTTTCTCATTTCTATCCTCTCTCTCTTTCTCTCTATCTCTCTCATTCTCTCTCACTTACACACATACGCTTCCTCTCTTTCTCATTTCTATCCTCTCTCTCTTTCTCTCTATCGCTCTCATTCTCTCTCACTTACACACACACGCTTCCTCTCTTTCTCATTTCTATCCTCTCACTCTTTCTCTCTATCTCTCTCATTCTCTCTCACTTACACACACACACGCTTCCTCTCTTTCTCATTTCTATCCTCTCTCTCTTTCTCTCTATCTCTCTCATTCTCTCTCACTTACACACACACGCTTCCTCTCTTTCTCATTTCTATCCTCTCTCTTTTTCTCTCTATCTCTCTCATTCTCTCTCACTTACACACACACGCTTCCTCTCTTTCTCATTTCTATCCTCTCTCTCTTTCTCACTATCTCTCTCATTCTCTCTCACTTACACATACACGCTTCCTCTCTTTCTCATTTCTATCCTCTCCCTCTTTCTCTCTATCTCTCTCATTCTCTCTCACTTACACACACACGCTTCCTCTCTTTCTCATTTCTATCCTCTCTCTTTTTCTCTCTATCTCTCTCATTCTCTCTCACTTACACACACACGCTTCCTCTCTTTCTCATTTCTATCCTCTCTCTCTTTCTCTCTATCTCTCTCATTCTCTCTCACTTACACATACACGCTTCCTCTCTTTCTCATTTCTATCCTCTCTCTCTTTCTCTCTATCTCTCTCATTCTCTCTCACTTACACACACACGCTTCCTCTCTTTCTCATTTCTATCCCCCACCGTTTCTGAATCCCTTTCCTTTTTTTATTTCTGCACTATTCTGTCTCCCTTCCTTTCTCAATTATTCCCGCATCTCTCTCCCTCCCTCCCTTTCTCATTATTACCCTCTGCTCTCTCTTTCCCTTTCTTTCTCATTTATATCCCCCTCTCTCTTTTTCTTTCACATTTCTACCCTCTCTTTCTCCGTTACTTTATCAGTTCTACGTTTTTTCTCCCTCTCCAATTTATTATCAATCTGCTTTTCTTTTTCTTTCATTCGCACTTATCCTCTTCGCTCGCTTGTCTATCATTCTCTCTTTCTTTTTCCTTTCTTTCTTTCTTTCTTCTTTGTTTCTTTTTTGTTTCTTTCTTTCTTTTTATTCTTTCTTCCTTTTTCTATCTTTCTTTCTTCTTTTTTCCTTTCTTTCTTTCTTCTTTCCTCCATTTTTCTCTCTTTTTCCTTTCTTTATTTCTTTTTTCTTTCTTTCTTTTTTTCTTTCTTTCTTCTTTCCTCCATTTTTCTCTCTTTCTTTCTTCTTTTTCTTGCTTTCTTTCTTTCTTTTTTTCTTCTTTCCTCCATTTTTCTATCTTTCTTTTTTCTTTTTCCCTTTCTTTCTTTCTTTCTTTCTTTCTTTCAGTCTAAATTTAACTTAAAATACTTTATTTATTAATTCTCGTTTTTATCTTTTATTTCCATTGTCTGTCATTTTCATTCTTCTTCTTTTTCTCTTTCGTTTCTTCCACATTTTCCCTTTTGAAACTTTTTTCCCTGTTTCGTTTTCATTCCTTTATCCTTTCTTTCTTTCTTTCTTTCTTTCTTTCTTTCTTTCTTCTTTGTTTCTTTTTTGTTTCTTTCTTTCTTTCTTTTTCTTCTTTCTTCCTTTTTCTATCTTTCTTTCTTCTTTTTTCCTTTCTTTCTTGCTTCTTTCCTCCATTTTTCTCCCTTTTTCTTTTCTTTCTTTTTTCTTTCTTTCTTTCTTCTTTCCTCCATTTTTCTCTCTTTCTTTCTTCTTTTTTCTTTCTTTCTTTCTTTCTTTCTTTCTTCTTTCCTCCATTTTTCTATCTTTCTTTTTTCTTTTTCCCTTTCTTTCTTTCTTTCTTTCTTTCTTTCTTTCACTCTAAATTTAACTTAAAATACTTTATTTATTAATTCTCGTTTTTCTCTTTTATTTCCATTGTCTGTCATTTTCATTCTTCTTTTTCTCTTTCGTTTCTTCCACATTTTCCCTTTTGAAACTTTTTCCGTGTTTCGTTTTCATTCCTTGATCCTTTTTCCTTTCATTCTTTCCCCGTTTCTCATTCACACTTTCCCATTTTTCTTCGTAAATTTACATTTACACACACCCTCTCTCTTTTTTCTTTCTCTCTTTAAATATATATATATGTATTTGTTTAACATTTTTTTAATTTATTTTTTAGAATGCTTATTTTCTATTAATCTTTATCTATTTAACCAGATTTTATTCAACAAATATATTCTCTTTCCTCCACCTTCTTCTTTTCTTTTTCTTCTATGCTTTTCTTCTTTTTCACATTCTCTTCTTTTTATTTTTTATATTTTCGACTTTTTCTTCTTTTCTTCTTAGCTCTTGAATTTATTTTCTTGTTCTTTTCCTTCTCTGCAGCTTTTTCTCCTCCTTCCTTCTTGAATTTCTTTTTCTTCTTCTCTCTTTGAATTTATTTATTTTCTTGTTCTTTTTCTTCTCCCTGGCTTTCCTCTGCCTCTTCCTCATTTTTGAATGTCTATATTTTCTTGTTTTTATTCTTTACCCCGGATCTTCTTCTTCTTCTTCTTCTTCTTCTTCTTCTTCTTCTTCTTCTTCGTTTTCTTCTTCTTTTCTTCTTTTCTTCTTTTTCTTATTGTTTTTCTTCTTCTTCTTTTTCTTCTGCTTCTTTTTCTTTTTCTTCTTTTTCTTCTGCTTCTTCTTCTTTTACTTTTTCTTCTTCTTCTTCTTCGTTTTCTTCTTCTTTTCTTTTTCTTCTTCTTCTACTTTTTCTTTTTCTTTTTCTTCTTCTCCTTCTTTTTCTTTTTCTTCTTTTTCTCCTTCTTCTTCTTGTTCTAATTCCATCACGTTTACTTTTACATTTTTCCTTTCAATCTCCTTCAACTACTAACTATCCTCTTTCTTCTTCTTTTCGTTCCCTGTCGCTTTCATTCCGCCTTCTTTTTCCTCCTTTTCGTTTCTACAATTTCTCTTCATCGTCGGCACAAACTACCGCTAATTCAAGTCTCACAACCGCGTTTCAGAGAGGAAAAGTTTGCTGTCCTTTGCCAACCAGCAGTCGACTTCAGCATCAAAGGCTGAAACCTGCGAACTTACTTTGTGCATCGACAATATTCTTAATGCTCAACGTGTGAGCGGGGAACTGAAGGAGAATCGATGTTCTGCCAACACACTGAAGACCCAACCAAAACATGAGGGAATATCTTCTATCTAAATTACCTGCCTATGATGGACTTGTACGTGTTTGTGTACACGGCTTCCCACACCAACACTCGCACATCAGTCGAATCGATTATGATAACCTAGGTCAATATATACGGAAATATATAGATAGAAAGATACATACATACATACATATATACATACATACATACATACATATATACATACATACATACAAAGATTTGAACAGAGATAGATAGATAGATAGATAGATAGATAGATAGATAGATAGATAGATAGATAATGAAAGACTGAGATAGATAGATAGATAGATAGATAGATAGATAGATAATGAAAGACTGAGATAGATAGATAGATAGATAGATAGATAGATAGATAGATAGATAGATAGATAGATAGATCCATGCCTTTAATATATGAAAGTTGAAGAACATATATCCTCGTCCATATAACCAATTATCAATCAAAGCAAAAAAGGGCCACAAATCTATCGAACAAATTTTGACCTCCATTTGATATTTCCTTCAGAACCGGGAAAGGCTTTTCAACCGATTCCTTTAACAAAAATATAAACCCGCCAATCCCACCCTTGTGTTTTCCTTTTCGCTCTCTTCCTTTGCCATTATTTTTTATATTCGCTCTTTTTGTCTTTCTGTTTTGTTTTTTCTATCTGCTTTCTTCATTTTCTTTATAGCCCTTCGCCTAAATCTTTAGTTACTTCTTAATTTTTATTCTTTACGAGCTTCCACATGTTCTTCCATGTTTATTCTCTCCTCTATTTTCTTTTTCTTCTTTATTGTTCTGTCTTCGATTTAACAGTGAAATAGCAACCAGCCTCAATCGAGAAATCTTACCTAAGAATGTAGTTTCTATTGAATTAACATTTGACTAAGTCAACAAAATCCCACATGTCCGTTGTCATTACTGTATTTCTGAAGGCGTTTTTCGACGTCCGCCTTCCATTCTTTCCAAGCATTGCTCTGTCGATCTGGGCGACTTCCATGCTAACAGCGTCCTGCAAGTCGTCCAATGTACGGGACTTACTCTCATACACACGTGTCTTGAGGTTTTCCCACAAGAAATAATCACACATAGGCAAATCGGGGTCTAGAGAGTGTCATCAATCTAGCGTAAGCAGGCGGAACTCTATTGTCCACAGCGCCAAGGCGTTAACTTCTAAGAAAAAAAAATGCTAAAACACCACGGAATAAATGGCACCTGTCAGACATATGTCCCTTCATCTGGAGCTGGGTAATAGCCATTTCAAAAACATCCGTCCCCTCTGTTTCGGCCATAGTAGTCGTCCAATTTATTTATTCTCATACACACGTGTCTTGAGGTTTTCTCACAAGAAATAATCACACATATGCTACAGGCCCTTGATGAGTCTGACAAGGCTCTCGCGGTTGCTCTGGACATCTCGAAGGCTTTCGACAGGGTTTGGCACTCTGGCCTCCTATGCAAACTACGCGGTTATGGTATTACCGGTTGCCTGCTTGACCTAATCCAATCTTTCTTAAATAACCGCAAAATGAAGGTCGTTCTGAATGGGCGTGCCTCTTCGTCCTACAGCACGAATGCTGGTGTCCCACAGGGCTCTATCCTGGGCCCGACGCTCTTCCTTATTTTCATCAACGACCTCCCAGATGAGATCAAGTCCCAAGTAGACATCTACGCAGATGACACTACAATATACTCCCGCACCAGTAAGAAACCTGTCGTGGCGGACAGACATAATCTCGCTGCTGACCTTGAGCGGGATCTACACTCAGTGGTGAACTGGGGCAAGAAGTGGCTTGTCAACTTCAATTCATCTAAGACCAAGCTGTTGTCTGTCAACCATTACAGGCAACCTCTCCTGCCTCCCATAAGCATGGACCAAGCGATTCTCCCGGAGAGTAATACACTACGCCTCCTCGGACTTACCCTGTCCTCAGACCTCAAATGGAACCATTATATTGAATCCATAGCAAAATCTACTGCTAAGAAGGTTGGGTCACTATGTCGATCCAGGATGTTTTTTTCCACCTGAATCCATCCTGCATATATACAAGTCAACCATCCGTCCGTGCATGGAGTACTGCTGCTATTTATGGTCAGGTGCCCCTGCCGTTCTCCTCAGTGTTCTTGACAAGCTCCAAAGGAGAGTCTGTAATGTGATAGGTGCTGATCTGGCGACTCGACTGCAGCCACTTCCCCATCGTCGAAATGTGGCCTCCCTTTGTCTGTTCTATAAATACTTTCATGGCTTCTGCTCAGACGAACTTAAGTTACTGATGCCTCCTCAACAGGTGTTTACTCGTGCAACCAGACTGACAACTGGGTCCCACCCATTCACAGCCAGGTTAACCAAATGCAGACGACAATTCTACTCCTGCAGCTTCTTCTCTCGCACTTCCCGCCTGTGGAACTCGCTCCCGTATTCTTGCTTTCCTGACGGCTACAACCTCCAGAAATTTAAATGCAAAGTCAATACTCATCTACTAACCACTGGACTCTAGCTCTCTCCCCACCCCTGTATAACCTTCCCTTTCTCTCCGCCTATGTATCTGTCATCGCACCTTTCTAACTAGTTTGTACTCCTCACTCTTTTCTAATTAATCATTTTACATTTATGTAGCCCCCTGTACATTAGCGGCGTTTCCGCCTTGATCGGGGTGAAATGATTAAAAAAAAATCGGGGGCTAGAGAGTGTCATCAATCTAGCGTAGCCGAACAGCCGGTCCACAGCACCAAGGCCTTAACTTATAAGAAAAAAAATGATAAAATGGTACCTGTCAGACATATGTCCCTTCATCTGGAGCTGGGTAATAGCCATTTCAAAAACATCCGTCCCCTCTGCTTCACCCATGATATAGCAATATCAGCCAACTGAGGTCTTATTACAATCATTTGGAACTTTTATTTTTGACTGATGGTATCATGAAGAGGGTTTCAATAAGTGGCCGAGATGAAAAGAAATCACGGAATGAAGATTAATTGCTTTTTTGAGATGTAGACAAATGTTTTTTTGTTTTTTTGCTTTTTTGGACCAATATTCCAAAAAGACACACAAAGAGAAGAAGTGGGCCTTGGAGACCCACGGACAAGTAAGCCACACGCATGCGATGAAGTCATCAGACATGGGCAAATCAAGAGACCGAGGGGACATGTAATCTCATCAAACTTGAGGAGGCGAACAGACGTAGGCGAACAGACGTAGGCGAACAGACGTAGGCGAACAGACGTAGGCGAACAGGTCGTCCATAGCGACACGATACCTAAACAAGTGAAAAGAAAAAGTTACTAAGATATCACGGACAGAATGGTATCTCTTTGACATAGTTCACTTATCAATTTCAAAAACGTCCGTCCTTTCTATATATATATATATATATATATATATATATATATATATATATATTAAAAAAGATATAGGGTTGTTCCAAAGAGAGAAATTGGTATACAATAAAAAGTGTGAGAGGCCGTGAACGTTTTGTTTAAAGTGTATTTTTATTGTTGTTTTTATTATACATGTTATGATACCTTAAGTGTCCATAATGGAATTTGTGACGCTACACGTGTTTCGATTCTAAAGTTGACTCTCTTCAGGTGAATAAAACTTGTGGCTTTACGTATCGAATTTCTTTTGTTTCTGAGAGCCAAAGTGTTGTTTATAAATAAGTAAGTAAAACTAAGTAAATCTGTAAATCAAAAAAATAAAATAAACCAAATCAATCAAATAAATCAAATGTTGGCCAGTTGAAATGTTTGTGGTTTTTTCACATCAGCACGTGTATACCTGGATAAATAAATAAATAAATAAATAAATAAATTAAGTGCTTACCCCAACTTGAAATGATTTTCGGTTAGGGTTTCCCACATTATATAATCCTGGGTAAAAAAGCAATTGGAGTCTAACCGTACTGATGAGCTGTGATACGGCGAAACAGATCTGTGTGCGGATGACAATATATATATATATATATATATATATATATATATAGGTGGGTGTATTTACGAAATCTACTTCGATATGGATTAACTATTAACTTCGACATACTTAAATATATGTGTATATATATATGCATAATGTTGAATTTGAATTGTGCTTGCTTAATTACATTATATATATATATATATATATATATATATATATATATATATATATATATATAAATATATATATATATAAAAATTTCTTTCTTTCTTAATCTCCCTTTCCCCCTTATTTTTAACTTCTTGTGTATGGATATGTTTTTGGGCTCCTTCCGGTATGTGAATTTTTGTACCACATTTGAATTAATGAATTTTTTTTTTTTTTTTTTTTGATCATTGCTGAAGAAGCGAGAATAGCTATTCAACGTACTTTTCGGAATTTATTGATATATATATATATATATATATATATATATATATATATATATATATATAGTTTTGAGATTAAAAAAAAGAAATCACTCGACCGGCGATCGAGAGCGAGGGAAAATTTATTCGCCCCAAAATCATTTTACTCGACCGACTCCATTTTCTTAATAGTCGCCTTACGTAAACATAGTTTGAATCGCTGACGGAAAACAAAAATGAAATTTTAATTAAAATTTCGAACGTCTTAGAAAGGACTAAAATTTTTTTTTAAATAATATCAACCAAATTTGACCTTTTCACTTAATAATAGCATAAACATTTTGATGATAAAACTTTGTTTTTATGAGCCATTTTAACATCATGATATTCTGTTTTTTTATTTGTTCTGTTTGTTTGTTTGTTTTTTGTTTTTTTGTTTTTTTGCTTTTTTGGCAATTAAGTGGAGGTACCTAAATTCGTAGTTTCTTTCTTCTGTTTGACTACAACCGTCATCTCATAGATGATAAAAAATAACAAACCTGATTTTCTCAACGATTTTCTATGAAAAATATCTTACTTGTATAATTTGTTTTTCGGTGCGTGGCTGAAAGAAGTGTGGTTATTTTTTTTTCTTTCTTTCAAATGTTCGTTTTTACTTTCAAGGATAATATTTTTCCAAATGAGTTTCTAAAAGTCCGTGAGCGTCTTTAATCTGGGCGACAGAGACGTTTTGGTTCCACTCTGGAAGCATTCAGGAGCTTGTCAATCTAAATTGTTGCGGGATGTTACTGTCTTTTGTTTAACCTCACATGTTCAGGCGCGCCATGAAACAGTTCAAGACCAAACAGTTCAATAATGTCATTGTAGATCATTCTAAGAAATTTGTTAATCTTCAATGGCATACTTTTGGGTTGTAAAAGGAATCAGGTTTATTTTTTCTATATTTGAAGGGACACGTTTCATTGAGATAATTTTAATCGACCGCGAGCGAGTAAAGTAATAAACTTTAATCTCTCAATTAAGTTTTTAATCAACTGAGCTGATCGGGCGAGTGAAATCTCAAAGGCTATATATAGCTCCTGATAAATAAGTGAAAAACAAAACTCAGCAGCAAGAACCCTAGCCCCGATGAGTGAAGGCATCATAATCTATATATATAAAAGCCAAGATGTGTGTGTGTGTGTGTGTGTGTGTGTGTGTGTGTGTGTGTGTGTGTGTGTGTGTGTGTGTGTGTGTGTGTGTTTTTCTTCTTGTCTGTCTGTATGTCCTTTATACAAATCCACAATTTTTATCCGATTCTCACCAAACTTGACACAAATGTTCTTTAAGCTTCCGGCGAGATCATGAGGTACTTATTTTTTCCGATTTTTCCCCGATATTGGAAATTGATACCCCGATATCCTATCAGGTCTAATCAAAATCAGGTTTTCAGCCCTTTTGTTTTGGTTTTTGCTTCGGGTTTTGCTCTAAGTAGGTATAATTGTAGTTTTTAATCTCAGCCATGATACCATTTAACAGAGGACTTCTTTAGCCTTCAAAATTCAGTTTGCGACGGAAAACTTATTTGACATCGATACCAGAAATCAAAATTTTACATACATCCATTCATTTTTCTTTCAATCTACGGTTTCGCTTTGACTATTGTATATGAGGTACCTTTATTCATTTTTGATATCTACATTTTAAATTGAATTTTCTAAAACAAAAAAAAAATTTTCCTTAAGCTTTTATTTTAGCTTTAGTTGAAAGCTAAATGATTAAATTTACTATTTCCAGTACTCAAAATACTCTGGTGCATTTCAAACTGAAATTTTATTGATTGGAATATAAAGCTTTGAGATGTTTTTTTTTTTCAATTTTTCGGCCATTTTTGAGCGATCAACACATTTGTAAACAAAAGTTTACTTTCCGTTTCAAAATCTTGCAAAAATAAAATATAAATCCAAGTCAAATCATTTTTTTGAAAATTAGCAAATTTAATGTTAAATTCATCTGGTTTACACGAGTATTACGATTTATAGCATGACATTGAGAACAAAACTATTTCTTATTATTTATTCAAGCAATTAAAAGCTTATGAAATTAAATAATGTTATCGTTGTATTGCATTTTTTTATTTTTTACTGGGAGCAGATTTTTGGAAATAGAGACAAAATTTCTCAAAAAATAGTTGATTATTTATATTCCCCAATGAGTCTTGCGTTTAACTAATAAAACCAATTATTTAATTTCTTAAAATTTTGTGAATTTAAGTGAAGGGGGCGAGTAACAGATGTAAAAAAATATATTTTTATCAAAATTTTAAAAAATAATAATTTCAAAATTAATTTCATTCATTTATGAATAGGTCTTAAAAGTTTCATTAAAATCCGACAATTATTTGTTTTTTTTTCAAGAATTTCCAAAATAATGTGTTTGGCACCGGAAAAAAACTGAGTTATGTAATATTAGGTTTTTCATTGCAAACTCTTGCAATGACTTGGTTATCCACTAACTAAAATCAAAACAAGATTTTTTACCAAAATTTTGAACGTGTTAGAGAGGATTCCAAAAATGTTTTTAAATAATTAAAAATACATTGATCTTCCCTCTTAATAACAAACATTTTTAGGGAAAAGTTCGTTTTTATTAAGTTTGGGGCCATTTTTATTCAAACCATCTGTTTTTTTCACTGATTTAGTGGAGATACCTAGTGTATATATATATATATGTATATATATGTGTATGCATAGGCACATTTGTATGTATATATGTGTAAGTATAAGTATATACATATGTGTATATGTATATGTATGTATCTGTGTATGCGTAGGTATGTTCATATGGATATTTGTGTATACATATTGGTGTGCTTGTGAATGGGAGTGTAAGAGATTTATAGTCACTCATTTTGCCCATTGAACTTTTTCTCCTTGGTGACCCCTGTATGATAAGACTAAAGACTTCTACTCTGGTCATGTTACTTGACTTCCATTTCGTTTTAAAATCTTTTGGATATTCTGGATATTGTACCAAATAAAGCGTGGTCCAATAAAATGAACAAATTAGTTCATCAAAATGGATTATAATTTATAACCACTTTAGATATTGTGTTGAGTTTTCATTTACAGATAACATATTGCTCTGGATAACATCCACTGAGCTTTCTATACAGATCTAACACTTTAAATTTTATATTAAATAGATATTTTTGGATTATCCTCGCCGTTCACAGAATTGACATCAATATCTATCTTTCTATCTGTCTATCTATTTATCTATCAATATATATATATATATATATATATATATATATATATATATATATATATATATCGCTCATTCATTAAAAATGAATTGAAGCACTCTGACTGCTGGGCGCGTAATATGATATGCGCTAAAAAGACTGCCTTCTTCCACCGAACACCCCGTGGCCCAGGGGTAGAGTCGCCGACTGACGCCAGTTCGGTCGGGTTTTGAGCCTGGGTTAGGGAGCAATCGGAGTCTAACCGTACTGATGAGCTGTGATACAGCGAATCAGATCTGTCTGCGAATGACAATATATATATATATATATATATATATATATATATATATATATATATAGGCGTGTGTGTGTGTGTATATATATGTATATACAGAGTGTCCATAAAGTTCGTGTGAACTTTAGAAAATTATAACTTTATTTGTATTTGCGATAGAAATAATTTGTGCAAAAGAGTAGAAAAAAGTAAATCTATATGTTTTAAGGATTTATTGAAATTTTATTTAAGTTTCCACATGCCCTCCATCATTAGCAATACAAAGGGCAATACGCTTTCGCTATTCATGGAAAACATTTGCCAACTGATTTACAGTAATGCCTGAAATCACATGAGTTATTTCAGCTTTCAGATCTTCTAATGAACTAGGTTTGGTTGCATACACAATTGTTTTCACATGTCCCCATAAAAATCTAATGGAGTCAAATCTGGCGAATGTGGAGGCCAATAAAATGGTCCACCCCTTCCGATTCATCTGTTTCCTTCTCTAAATATTGTTTCAAATTTTGCGGTAAAGAATTATTCAATAACTATGCTTAAAACTAGATACACTAAACTTCATAACACTTTTTACAGATTATTTCTATCACAAATACTAATAAAGTTATAAATGTTTAAAGTGCACACGGACTTAATGGTCACCCTGTATATATGTATGTATATGTATATATATTTATTAATAGATAGACAGATGGCCTGAAGACTGCATTCAAACATAAAACAGACTGTCGCAACTTAGTGCTGATATCAATGTCTACTTAACATAGACTATGCTGTACATCCCTGATATTGAATACTTTCACCCATAAATTTAATGTACTATGAATATAATTACCTTACACTCCATGTATCTATGACTATATGTGCTTATTTTTAATCCACTTATTTTTTAGACTGACCTAACAAGCTTATAAGCAACTGATGGTAGATAGCTATTTCCTATTATCTACCTTTTACGACAGATTTCGCTTAAAGCCAACAACGCCAGATTAAGTGGATCCGACCGGAAAAAAAGATATTCTTGTAATATTAATTGCGATTCAGTAATGCGTAAAATGTTCAAGGCCCTTTGCGTAGATGTGGCACAATGAACATCACACGATGGAACTGGGTAGACAGGCTGTAGATGGTGGTAATTCAAGCACAACAAAAATTAGTTTACGGTAAAAGTAATGAATAAAAACAGACGACACCTTTTTCGGTAAAATACGAGATTCGCAGAAACATTTCAATAATATCCGTTGGCATTTTTTCTTTAAGAAAACTGAATATTTTCTTAGAACATGATTAATTTTGTATTGAAATGACAGGGTTGATTTTTATTTTAAAAATTATCATTTTATGACACGTTTAATATGGTTTCAATAGTACTGAACTATCTAGCCTTGGATAAGGCCAACTCTAAATAGAAATCCGTCCAGAAGATAGAAACTATTCCAGTACCTTGCCTAAGATGTCAAAGCAACTCATCATGTCAAAGAAAGATACGTGGCTTCTTACGTTCTGAAGGAACACGGAATTTAAATATATACATGTGTGTGTTTAGGCAGCATATTCTCATTCAAATATGTTTCATTAAATTATATAGACATATTGCGTCTACTTATTTTCATACTTGTCTAACCAGTTTCTTGATGTTAAGATCACATTCATCAAGGAAGGCGCATTTTTTTCTTCTTTACCCAAGTACTTTTTTGTAATTTACTGCTGAAGATGATCTTAGAAAAGGTCGAAAGATAGGTTTTCCTTGTCTTATGCACTCTATTTTCAGTTACACTTCTGGATATGGGTTATTTATTTATTTTTTTTCACTCTCGTTTGAGGAACTCCTCCCTGGATGACTCCCACTATTGTCGTGTCCGTCATTTCAGGGAATATGCCTTAATCACCACGCATGGCAATGCCGGTTGATGAAGCTGGTTGCTTGGGTAGATGGCCGTTAGCTCATAGGAGCTCCTCCGCCCCTTTGACAGGTCTTGTTTTCAATCCTGCAGGGGGCCTACACCACCCGCCGGTTTAGTCACCGACAACCCGACCTGTGGCAGGCTGTATTGGATTGTGCGATACCAGTAGCAGACATAGTCTGACCTGACAAAGCTTACAGCTTCTGGTATTCTCAACTGGTCACCCATCTAAGTACTGACAAAGCTTAAAGTTGCTTAACTTCGGTGATCGTACGGGAGAACGGTTTTTCAATGTGTAGTACCCGTAAGCTATAAGTTATAATTATTAAATTCTAAATAGTTACATTAACTTTGGTATTTCTGTGATGAATTTGCAATTAGCATAATTTCTTTTTGACTTTATCTTACAAAAGTTTGTGGAGGAGGCGTTTAATACATCAGTGCGTCTTATAAACAGAGAAATGAAATAACAAACTGAAAACTTATACATTACACTAGTCATCTTGAGAAACAAGCAGAGGCTACGAATTCTAGATTTCATTTTTTTTTTTTTTTTGTACTAATGTTCATCCAATGCAAGGTCAAGGAGCCACTCAAAATAGAGGATTACTGCGTGGTGGTGTACGAACGTAAGAAATAGCAACAAGTGAAGTTTATGGCGTCATGCAGGAAGGTAAACGTTGTTTAACCCTCAGCTTGAAGGGAATGTTGGTTACTCTACTCGACTCTACCAAAAGTGCTATCTAGGGAGCGCTCTTTAAGCGTGTAGATAGGCAGTGATATTCTCACTCACACACTTTTTGGTCTTTTCAATTCTTGCTTCAGATATATTCGAATGCGGGCAAAGTGTCCTCTACTGGAGCACGTCCATTTTCGACTTGTACTCTCTCAAGCATATGTACACAAATGTGCCTATCACACAAGCTTTTTACAGACAAAAACACACATACTGTAGTGGACCCGGTTAAAGGCCCAGCAAGGTTAATACAAAACAAACGAAATAGGGAATAAGGAATATATATTAAACACGGCAAAATACAACACTTGGGACCTTCTTCTTCTTCTTCTTCTTCTTCTTCTTCTTCTTCTTCTTCTCCTCCTCCTCCTTCTTCTTCTTCTTCTTCTTCTCCTCCTCCTCCTCCTCCTCCTTCTTCTTCTTCTTCTTCTTCTTCTTCTATGTGCCCTATCAGTTTCCCTATCCCTGGTGGCTCTGAGCACGCCTTCTCCTGTTACACCATGCAACATCCTGGTTCTGTCATCCACTAGCTCAAGCCCATAAATCTAGAATATAAACGTATAGAAACTAACATGGCCACAAAATGAGGGATCAGTTTATATATTGATTATAATATTGATTTGATCCGCCACTTTATATCCACATTATAATTTCTTATTAACAGTTGGCATATATATTCTTCTTCTATGTGCCCTGTCCCTTCAGAACATAGGCGATCATGGTTCTCAACGTTTCCCTACCCCTCGTGGTTCTGAGCACGCCTTCTCCTGTTACACCATGCAATCCTCCTTCCGTCATCCATCTGATTAGGTCCTTCAAATATGCTATCTGTTGCTTTTTCCCTCTATCTAGCCTGTTAGTATCAAATTCTCCAAGCCCTTCTTCCTCATTGCATGTCCCAGGAACTTCAACTGTCTCTCCCTGATGCTCAGTATTAATATCCTTTTTGTCTCCATCATTTCTAAGACCTCGTCATTGCTCATATGCTCGATCCATGATATTCGCAGCATCCTTCTGTAGAACCACATTTCAGTTGCTTCAAGTTTTTCCTTCATCTTTGATGGTATTGTCCAGTATTCACTGCCATATTGAAAGACGAGCAGCACGTAGCAATCCAGTACGCTATTCCTAGTTTCTAGCGAAATTGTCCTGTTTCTTAATACTTTACTCAACTTCTGGATTGCTTTCTTCGCCATGCCAATTCGCTTTCGGATCTCTGTTAGTAGAACGATAATCCGGGTTAGTGCGTAATACTATAATTCGACCCTCGAACTGGGACTCGTAATGCTCGTTACGGTAGCCGTGTTCGTAGACGAATTTCGGCTATGTTCAGGGCGCTCTTCTCGGACTACTCTCTCGGGATACTTATGTACCTGGCTATCTACTCTCATCTCTTGTGAGCGGAGGTATATGTAATGGTTGGAAGATTTCATTCCGTTGTGGGTGATGCCGCCATGACACATACTTATAAGTACATTCTTCTTCTTCTATGTGACTTGTCCTTTCAGAACGTAGGCGATCATGGCCTTCCACAACATGCCATTGAGTTCAGTTGGTACGATAGTTCGTCACTGGAAGTATGTGTCATTTTATTCTTCCCAAAAAAAGGTTCTGGTCGTCCTAAAAAGTTAACGGATAAAGAATATTGGCGAGAAAAGTTGGCAACGAGCCCCGAATTACGCTTAAAGAACTTCAAGGAGGACTAGAAGGAGTAAAAATGAGTATGGCTACAATTAATTATTCACTTTGTCAATATGACATCTTTTTGAGGACTCACTTAGCGAAAACATGTTCTTTCTAGAATGGATTTTGCAAACAAGCATAGTATCAAACCTCCAGCATTTTAGAAAAATGTACCGAGTACAAATTCCAGTTGAATTCCTTGCATTCACTTACACACAAATACCCTTGGGAAAGATATTAATCCGTCTCTTCCCTCTAGTTATGGGTTAAATAACAGGACAGATTGGGTTCTATAGCTTTGGTCGGCAACCAGTCTAACGCAGAAAGCAATGGCAACCTACTGCGGGATAATCTTCTGCCCAGTCAGTCATGTCTATTTCAAGACATGATCGTCCAAGCATTTATCACGTATGGCATTTAACTGACTGACTTTGGTCAGACGAATTGAACATTCTGGTAAAAATGCTGTGGCAAATGGCTGGAAAAGATGGTACTGAATATTGACCGCAAAATACTATCCCCACAGTAAAATAGGGAGGAAGATCAATCATAATCTGGGTTTGCTTTAGTGCCTAAAGTGTAGGGAACATTGAAATAATAGAAGAGAGAATGAATGACGCACATTATAGGGATATTTTGGAGATAAATTTACATTCACTGAGCTTGAAATCAAACTGGGTTCTTAAATATGACAACGATCCTTAACATCCAGCAAAGCTTACAAAATCATGGTTAAGTTCAAACAGAATCCAGCCAGTTAAGTGCCATAGGTGATACTCGCTTGGGCGATCATGTCTCTTTAGAGACATGACTGACTGGGCAGAAGATTATCCCGCAGTTAGTTGCCATTACTTTCTGCGGTAGACTGGTTTCCGACCAAGGCTATAGAACCCAATCTGTCCTGCTATTTAAGCCATGGTTGGTGGAAGAAGACACGTATTTTATTATTATATTAATAAGTATTAATTAGTTGGGGATCATTTTATTACTTCATAACCATAGAAAACCAACCCCCCACTTTATGACCAGTAGGTTTACTTATTTCTCCAACTATTATATTCCTTCAGTTAGTTAAGTGCCATACGTGATACACGCTTGGGCGATCATGTCTCGAAAGAGAAGATTATCCCTCAATAGGTTGTGATTACTTTCTGCGGTAGACTGCACATTCACTGAACTTGAAACCAAACTGGGTTCTTCAATATGCCAACGATCCTAAACCTCCTGTAAAGCTTACAAAAAAGATCAAACAGAATCTTCTTCTTCTATGTACACTGTCCTTTCAGGACGTAGGCGATCATGTTTTTCCACGTCTCCCTATTCCTGGCGGCTCTTAGCAAGCTTTCTCCTGTAACATCTCGCAACCCCCGTTCCGTCATCCACCTGCTCAGGCCCTTCAAATATGTTATCCGCTGCTTTCCCCCTGTCTCTTTTTCCCTCTATCTGGCTTGTTAATATCATGTCCTCCAAGCTCTCTTTCCTCACTGCATGTCCCAGGAACTAATGTTTTCCTAGGATCTTTAACATTTTCCATGATCACGTATACGTTGTCTCTTGGCGTTGTTTTTCTCTTCCAACCGCATTTTCCTTTACGTTTTACACTGATGGATCCAGTTTTTTTCATCGCCTTGATGGCGCGACTGACAGTTGAAAGGCTGACACCAACCATATCCGTAATCTCTCTCTAAGACTAGCCAGTGTGTTCGTGCAGCGTTAAAATTTTCGTACGCTTCCTTGGATTAACATCCTCGAAGACAATAGTCGTAGTAAAACTAATCGAAAATCTAGACAATAGTGTCTGGGAGTGAGAAAATCTGATGCAATTACAGAGAGCTATATAAATATTTGAGCATTTATATAGTCTATGCTTTAGCTGTGCTAATCAGGCAGCCATTGACATATCACTACACCCTTATACCCACCTTTTTATTTACACACTTGTGCAAACTAATTGAATCAAACGAATAATGTATTCGAGGGATCTTTCACATTTTCCATGATCACGTATACGTCTTCTCTTGGCTTTGTTTTTCTCTTCCTACCGCATTTTCCTTTACATTTTAGACAGATGGATCGAGTTTTCCTTAGCCTTGATGACACGACTGACATTTGAAAGGCTGACATAGATAGATAGATAGATAGATAGATAGATAGATAGATAGATAGATAGATAGATAGATAGATATGAACAGACTGAGATAGATAGATAGATAGATAGATAGATAGATAGATAGATAATGAACAAACTAAAATAGATAGATAGATAGATAGATAGATAGATAGATAATGAATAAACTAAAATAGATAGATAGATAGATAGATAGATAGATAGATAGATAGATAGATAGATAGATAGATAGATAGATAGATAGAATATGAAAAGGCTGACATAGATAGATAGATAGATAGATAGATAGATAGATAGATAGATAGATAGATAGATAGATATGAACAGAGATAAACTCTTGTGAAGATTAATTGAAACAAAACGAATAATGTGTTCTTAGTATCTTTCACACTTTTCCTGATCACGTATACGTCGTCTCTTGGCGTTGTTTTTCTTTTCCAACCGCATTTTCCTTTATATGCCGACTGATGGAACCAGCTTTGTTCCTTTGATTTGATGACACGACTGACAGTTGAAAGGCTGACACCTACAATATTCGCGATCTCTCTGTTAAACTTTCCAGCGTCTTCGTGCAGAGTTGCAAATTTCGTATGCTTTCTTGGAGTAAAGTCTATCGCAGACGATGGACGTAGGAAAGCCAATCGCAATATATTTAAAAATCCAACAAATTTCATCATACACACCCAAAATAAATTCATATTATTGCATACAACTACAAATGATTTAATCTAAGGAAAAAAAGGAAATCGATTACACGCTGTGACTCCAGTCGGTCAAAAACTGACTGGATAGTGAAAGAAAGGAAACTAAGCAGTTGTTCCTATTATTTTGCACAAGGGTGTATACGTGCTATAATTCGGGTGGGAAAATGCAAAGGTATTGAAAATAAATGAACTTTTGTCATACCTGACTGCATTCATAAAATGGTGTGTGAAAAAAGAAACAGATTATGATCAATGGCTGAAACTTACATAAGAAACAGGGATATATGTCGTAGTCAGATAGATAGATAGATAGATAGATAGATAGATAGATAGATAGATAGATAGATAGATAATGAACAGCCTGGGATAGATAGATAGTTTGTCAGGACAATTGAAGGACTATTTGAAGAAATTGATTCGGTTTCGCGCCTTTCTTGTGAATCGCATTGAAAAGTGATTGTGAGATTCAGCATCGCGGCTGTCTCTGCTTACCGACATTAGAAGTTGTGCGACTCGCTGAACGGGAGATCAGCATGAAATATCAGAAGTTAATTTTCAGCAACGAGCTAATGTCAGCCACTCATTAGAGCCACTATGGACAGATATGCCGGTAAGGAAATGAAAAGAAGACTTTTGTCATGCATAGCAGCATTCATAATGTGGCCCGTGAGGAACGGATTGTGATCAGGGGCCGTGAGTCGCATATCAACCGTATACACGGCCAAGTCATAGATAGATAGATAGATAGATAGATAGATAGATAGATAGATAGATAGATATGAACAGACTGAATAGATAGATAGATAGATAGATAGATAGATAGATAGATATGAACAGACTGGAATAGATAGATAGATAGATAGATAGATAGATAGATAGATAGATAGATAGATAGATAGATAGATAGATAGATAGATATGACAGACTGGAATAGATAGATAGATAGATAGATAGATAGATAGATAGATAGATAGATAATGAACAGTCTGAGATAGATAGATAGATAGATAGATAGATAGATAGATAGATAGATAGATAGATAGATAGATATGAATAGAACAAAATTGGTTACTGAGTATTAGTGAATATCAGAAAAACGAAAACAAAAATGCAATTAAGGAAATAAGCCAATCAAAGAACGGATGAGGAAAACAGAAGATAATGGTTGACAATTTTGAAGCTCAAAGTTGACAGGGAAGCAGAAGGTGAGTTCATCAACAGATACACAGATGGTGTTCTAGAGTAGCTAACACTCCTCTGACGCTTTTAAGAATGGAATGGTAAACGGACCGAGGTAGCTATAAAAATGAAGACTAAATGCAGTCTAGGATTTCGGAGTGTCATTGACTCCAGATGGGGCGCCGCCGAAGTGTAGAATCATGTCTGTGGGGAAAAACATACAAAAAGTTTTATCCGAGTTTACAAGCTCGTTTGCTTACTTAAATTACCTTGTGCCACATTTGGCCCCATGTGGGGAGGTGATTGATACCTTTGGATTGTTACTGACGATTAGTATCGAACCGCGCTCTCTGCAACTGTGACGACTTAACCTCTCCATTCTTCTACTATTGTGGGCTACCTATGGTGCTTGTCTTATTTGTATTAATATCCCTTAGCACGGATATTGTGCTGTAGATAGTCAGCACACGTTTTCTGGGTATCGTCCTGCCACATCAGCGATACAACAAATGGGCGATGAAAAAATTCACTATTTATTATAACAGTGATGGGCAAAAAAATTTTTCGATTCGTGAAAGTAGAAAAAGATCTTTAAAGAACTTATCCAGATATTGTCTAAAGTTTTCGGAGAACGTATTTCTTTATTCAACGCGCTGCTTAAAAAAAAACGATGATGAAGACTACACAACGTCCGCAAGTATAGTGATAAGTGGTGTGAAAATGAAAAGTTCCGTTTGAATGAAATAAGCTCGGATATGTTTAAGTGTTTAATTTTTGCACAAGGATTAACCTCACCAAGCGAAACAGAAGTAAGAGTGAGACTCTTAACAAAGTTAGAGGGAAAAACTCTACAAAAGCTGGCTTGGAATGTCAGAGAATTATATACTTAAAAAAAGATATCGTAAATATTGAACAACGGGACATATTATATATCCGAAAAGTAAAACCACAAAGTAGGAAGTTAAAAAAAAACAAAAAACTTTGCTACTATTGTGATCAATTACATCTATACAACGATTATCCTTTCAAAGATAAAAATATTTTTCAAATGTGGTTATAAGGGCCATAAAATTTCTTTTTGTAAAAGAAAAGTAAAAGAAAACAAAAAAATATGGTTCGTTATACCATGAGTGAAAAAGTCGCAGGAAAAAGAAAATTCATAAACGCTCGATTGAATAACACGAAAGTAAAATGCAAATTGACACAAAGTCAGACCTGACAATTATTAATGCGAATACATAGAATAAAATTTGAAGACCGGCATTATCCAGATCTAAAAAGAATAGCCAAAGACATATCAGGCAAAAAACTGGAATTTCGTGGTGAAATTTATTTAAACGTTCATTTTGTTGGAAAAGAGAGGAAATTAATAGCCTATGTCTCCAGTTGAATTCGTTGCATTCATTTACACACAACCAGTCTACTGCAGAAAGTAATGACAACCTACCGCGGGATAATCTTCCTCCCAGTCAGTCATGTCTCTTTCGAGACATGATCGCTCAACAGTGTATCACGTATGGCACTTAACTGACTGAATCCTTCTTTTCACGCATGCGCAATAAGGTATGCGTTAGTTTGTCGCCCTTTTACATGACTGCGTGATTAATTGGTTATCGGGATATTCAAAGTGACTGCATCGTTTCTAAACACACCTCGTGTTTGTGCAAGTGAATGTGTGTGTAGAGTGTATACGTTTGTGCGCGTATGTGTGTGAGCGTACGTGTTTGGCTATTTGTATGTGTACATGAGTGTACGTGTTTGTGTGCGTATGTGTATGAGAATGTACGTGTTTGTGTCTTTATATTTGTGTATGTGTGTATGCATGTGTGTGTGAGTGTATGTGTTTGTGTGCTTCTATGTGTGCGTGCGTATGTGTTTGTGTGCTTGTATGTGTTTATGAGTGTACGTGTTTGTGTGTTTATGTGTGTGTGAGTGTACGCGTTTGTTTGTTTGTTTGTTTGTTTGTTTGTTTGTTTGTTTGTTTGAGTGCATGCATGTGTGTGCGATTGTAGGTATTTGTGTCCTATGTGTTTGAGCGTATGTGTTTGTGTGTTTGTATGTGTGCGTGAGTGTACGTGTTTGTGTGCATGTGTGTGAGTATACGTACGTGTGTGAGAGTTTACGTGTTTGTATGGTTGTGCATGTGTGTATGCATGTGTGTGTTAGTGTACGTGCTTGTGTGCTTCTATGTATGTGTGTAAGTGTACGTGTTTGTGTGTGTATATGTGAGTGTACGTGTTTGTACGTTTGTATGTGTATGTGTGTATATGTGTGTATGTCAGTGTGTGTGTGTGTGTGTGTGTGTGTGTGTGTGTGTGTGTGTGTGTACACGTGTGCGCAGCACGTTTTTAAGGAGTATCGAGAATTGAATTTGGAGCTTCCTATTGTCCACTTTATATATTTAATGAGAAAGTAATCGCTAAGCAGCTCTACAGCACGTTTAACAGTCATTGGTTCAGTATTAAAATGCCTCGAGAAGAATACCACCACAATCAACCCCCACACACCAACACCCCCACCCCCAAAACAACACGCCCTTCTTCTTCAGCAGAATTACCAGTCTTTTCTGTCTTCAGCTAAAAATATGAACATTACCGCTAGGAAGTTTCGTTCGCTGTGTCGGTTGAAAAAGTTTTTCTCGCCTGAATCCATCTTACACATATACAAATCAACCATCCGCTCGTGCATTGAATACTGCTGTTGTTATATCTGGTCAGGCGCTCCTGCTATTCATCTGGGGGTTCTCGACAAATCCAAAGGAGAATCTGTAATATTAGGTTGTCCCAAAAGTTCGTAAACACTTGCAAAAAATTGAAATTTTAATCGCAAAAACAACGAAAATTATTGCTCAAAATAAAGACCATCATTTTCCAAGACTTTCTGCCATCGATCTGCAAGCTTTAGAATCTGGTCAAAGTACAATTCAGCCGGCTTCGAATCAAACAATTCTTGACACGCTTCCTCGACTTCATCAAACGAGTCGAATCGGCGGCCCTTCAGAAACTGTTGCATTGAGCGGAAAAGGCCATAATCTGATGGAGCACAATCAGGACAGTCGGCTGGATGTGGCAGAACCTCAACGCCGTCCAGCACTTCAAACTTGTCTTTGGTCTTCCTGGCGGTGTGTGGCTTGGCATTGTCCTGCTGCATCAAAGCGCGCTTTCGGTTGATCAGAGCCGGGTACTTTTGCTTCAACTTTTCGTAGACCCGCTCAAGTTACCGACGGTAAAGTTCGGCACTGATGGCATGACCATTCGGAACCAAGTCCAAATGCACGATTCCTTCAAAGTTCCACCAAACGCACAACATGACTTTCTTGCCAAATCGATCTTGTTTTGGAACCGACGGTGTCTCTTGCCCTTTCTGAACCCATCGCTTGTCTCGATTTTGCTGGACCGCATAGACTCATTTCGCAAGTGTTTACGAACTTTTGGGACAACCAAATATATAATCGATTCGAACTGGTAACTCGACCCAGTCAATTTCTCACCGACGAGAGGTGGCTTCCCTCTGTCTCTTTTCTACAGATATTTCCACGGCTTCTGCTCCGATGAACCTAACTGCCTGGTCCATATTCTACACGAATTTATTCGAGCAAGTAGACTGGTAACAAGGCCCCATTCTGTTACCGTCAAAATAGTTCAATGTAACCGTCTTTTGTGCTATAACAGTTTCCTTTCTCGTACTTTCGGTTTGTAAAACTCCTTCCGTATACTTGCTTCCATGATAGCTACAATCTCCAATAGTTTAAATGCAACTGCCATCTCTTACCTCCTTGGGTCGAATCCTTTCCTTCACACCTCCTTTATACCTGTTCTCTTTTTCAATCTACTCTCATATAACCTTCTTCACTCCAGTATTCTCATCCTTACTCATTCTCTGACACCCCCTGTAATCCGTTCTTCTTTCTATTCAATCCCTATTTATGTAATCTTTGCTCTATTTATGTGTAGCCCCTTATGCAGTACTTGCCTTACTTGGGGTGAAACGATCAAATAACAAGTGAAACCGAATCAGGGAGTTGCGATATGAAACACTCCCAAGAGCAAAATAAACAAAACGAGACAAAGAAAGTCGAAAGAAAAACACCTTTATTGACGGCTAAGAAGAAAGGACGCGAGAACAAAGATCAATAATTAATCAGTGTTAGTTTGGACAGAAAACAAAAGATGGGCACCTGGTATTTAAGAACACACCTTTAGAAAAAATCATAAATGACTAACTTCAACGAAAAATACGTTCTTTCAAAACCTCGGCATGAGTGATTCGGCGCGGATAAAGCAGGCCTTAAAAAGGCATGATGTTCTCGATGCTTTATCCTCGAACTAGAAGGATGCTGTGGATATCATGGACCGAGCATGTGAGCAATGATGATGTTCTGGAAAAGATGGAGACGAAAAAGAAATTAATACTGAGCATCATGAAGAGACAGCTAAAGTTCCTGGGACATGCAATGAGGAAGTAAGGCTTGGAGAACCTGATACTGACTGGCCAGATAGAAGGAAGGAGAGACAGGGGAAAACAATGTATAACGTACAGCTGAATTATAGTTCTATAGAAGGATCCTGCGAATATCATGGATCGAGCATGTGAGCAACGACGTGGTTTTGGAAAAGATGGAGACGAAAAAGAAATTGATACTGAGCATCAGGAAGAAACAACTAAAGTTCATAGGACATGCAATGAAGAAGGAGGGCTTAGAGAACCTGTTACTAACAGGCCAGATAGAGGGAAAAAGAGACAGAAGAAAGCAGCGGATAACATATTTGAAGGACCTGATCAGGTGGATGACGGAACGAGGGTTGCATGGTGCAACAGGAGAAAGCGTGCTAAGAGCCGACAGGGACAGGGAGATGTGGAAAGCCATGATCGCCTACGTCCTCAAAGGACATGGCACATAAAAGAAGAAGAGAGATGCAGAAATTGCAACTTTCTAAAATACCACTAGGTCATTCATGTTTGGGGATAAGAAAAAAGTAATCTAGGCGTCTGGTAAGGATGGGTCTCAAGTGACCAAAGAAAAATTATTGACGGTTAAAGATTGTCAGGGATATCTAGTTTGTCAAGACTCCCGGGCAAGAGAGGCAAAAAATCACTGGTAGCTATGGCAAATCAACACCATAGTGATGCCATATCTGGTCTGGTGCCTCTGCTATCCACCTAAGGGTCCTTGACAAAATCCAACGGAGAATATGTAATGTGATCGATCCCGACTTGGCTTGGCAGCTCAGATGTTTTTTATTTTTATGGCAATTGTTCTGACGAGTTTTCCTCCTTGGCGGCTCGACTGCATGAATCTAAGCATACTACTAAACTAGCAACAAGGTTAGACTGGCATCAATCAATTTTTATAGTACTACCCCCACCCCACATTAGTATGGATCATGCTAGTCTCCCTGAAAGCAAAACACTGTGCCCCCTCGGATTAACTCTCACAAAAGACCTCAATTGGAATGACTATATAGAATCCAAAGCTAAATCCGCTGCTAAGAAAGTCGTTTATCTGTGTAGGGCCAGGAAGTTTTACCCTCCTGAAACAATCCTGCACATATATAAATCTACCATCCACCCGTGCATTGAATACTGCTGCCATATCTGGTCGGGTGCTCCTGCCATCCACCCAGGGGTCCTAGACAAAATCCAACGGAGAATCTGTAATGTGACCGATCCCGACTTGGCAGCTCAGATACAGTCACATTCTCACCGGCGCAATGTGGCTTCCCTGTGTCTGTTCTATAAATACTTTCACGGCTTCTGCTCCGGTGAACTTAGCTCTCTAGTGCCCCCTATGTATGAATTTACTCGAGCCACAAAATTAGCAACTAGGTCCCACTCTTTTACTGTTAAACCAATAACATTTAAAAGTAAATTCTACTGCAACAGCTTCTTTTCTCGCACTTCCCGCCTGTGGAATTCCCTTCCGTTTACTTGCTTCCCAGACACTTACAATATCCAAGAATTGAAATGTAAAGTCAATAGTCATCTCCTATCTCACTAACATTCATCCTGTCTCTCATGCTCATTTCTCTGTCCACTCCTCTCTCATCAGTATACTCATCATTCTCTTAGCCACTTCCTGACACCCGCTATAACCTCTCACTCTTTCTCATAACTTTTCTCCCACTGTGCACCAGTGGCAGTAAACTGTCTTGCTTGGGGCGATATGATTATAAAAAAAAATGCGTCGACATCAACAATCCGATGTTTTCGGAGATAATACTGATAAAGAAATCGACGCCTACGAGGTCTGACCAAAGTATCGAGAATAGAGCTATAAAATCCAAACAACAACACATACCCCTTCGACATTTCATCTCCTTCGAAGTAGCCCCACTTCTGTGGCAAGGCACTTTATCCAGCATCGTTTCCATTTCTTTGAGCTCCTTTTTGGCAATAAGTGCGGAAAGTGCGACGCTGAGATCCGAAGGCGAATTGGAATGGACAAGGACGTGTTCCAGAAGCTGAGCAAAGTATTAAGAGACAGGAAGATTTCGTTAGAAACAAAGATGAGATTTCTAAATTGCTATGTGATGTCGGTCCTTCAATGTGACAGTGAATGCTGGACAATACCATCAAAGACGAAGAAAAAACTTGAAGCAACTGAAATGTGGTTCTACAGAAGGATGTTGCGAATATCATAGATCGAGCACGTGAGCAATGAGGAGGTTTTAGAAAGGAAGGAAACGAAAAGGAAATTAATATTGACCATCAGGAAGAGACAGCTGAAGTTCTTGGGACGTGTGATGAGGAAGGAAGGCTTCGAGAATGTGATAGTCAAAGGTCAGATAGAGGAAAAGAGAGACAGAGGAAAGCAGTGGATAACATATTTGAAGGGCCTGAGCAAGTGGATGGCATAGCGGGGTTTGGGTGGGGTAAATGGTGAAAGCGTGCTAAGAGCCACCAGGGATAAGGAAACGTGGAAAGCTATGATCGCCTACGTCCTGAAGGGACATGGCACAGAGAAAAAGAAGAAGTGCAGCAGCATCGTGGTCTTCTCTTGGATTTCCTAAATGACTTGAAATCTTGTTTCTTTCAAATGGAATTCTATTTTCGAAGAGAAAAATGTTGCAAGAATCAAGATCTGAAGAATATGATTATTTTCGGGCCTGGTGAATGTTGATCTAGGCCCAAAACTGCCGCACAAGCTATAATCATTCATGGAAACTCTGTGATGTGGTAAGACGACCACACTATACATACTTTCCTCCCAAGCACTATTATAAACAAGAGAACTCGGTGAGAATGTTATTATTTAGTGTGGATGTACAAGAGAGTTCAAGGTTAATATGTGCCGGCTAGGCACATATTAACCTTGAATACTGTAGCTCAATTGCCATAGCAACAGACCCAATACTTTTTGAACCGACAACATACAATCTGTTCATTTTCGAAGATAAATCCAGTCACATTGAGGTTATATTAGATAAACATATGATTCACTTAGAACAAGATTAATACATGCATACATACATACATACATACATACATACATACATACATACATACATACATGTGAACATAACGAGATAGATAGATAGATAGATAGATATGAAGAATCTAAGATAGATAGATAGATAGATAGATAGATAGATAGATATGAAGAATCTAAGATAGATAGATAGATAGATAGATAGATAGATAGATAGATAGATAGATACAGACAATCTAAGATAGATAGATAGATAGATAGATAGATAGATAGATAGATAGATAGATAGATAGATATGAAGAATCTAAGATAGATAGATAGATAGATAGATAGATAGATAGATAGATAGATAGATAGATACGAACAATCTAAGATAGATAGATAGATAGATAGATAGATAGATAGATAGATAGATAGATAGATAGATAGATATGAAGAATCTAAGATAGATAGATAGATAGATAGATAGATAGATAGATAGATATGAAGAATCTAAGATAGATAGATAGATAGATAGATAGATAGATAGATAGATACGAACAATCTAAGATAGATAGATAGATAGATAGATAGATAGATAGATAGATAGATATGAAGAATCTAAGATAGATAGATAGATAGATAGATAGATAGATAGATAGATAGATAGATATGAAGAATCTAAGATAGATAGATAGATAGATAGATAGATAGATAGATAGATAGATAGATAGATAGATACGAACAATCTAAGATAGATAGATAGATAGATAGATAGATAGATAGATAGATAGATAGATAGATAGATAGATAGATATGAAGAATCTAAGATAGATAGATAGATAGATAGATAGATAGATAGATAGATAGATAGATAGATAGATACGAACAATCTAAGATAGATAGATAGATAGATAGATAGATAGATAGATAGATAGATAGATATGAAGAATCTAAGATAGATAGATAGATAGATAGATAGATAGATAGATAGATAGATAGATAGATAGATAGATAGATATGAAGAATCTAAGATAGATAGATAGATAGATAGATAGATAGATAGATAGATAGATACGAACAATCTAAGATAGATAGATAGATAGATAGATAGATAGATAGATAGATAGATAGATAGATAGATAGATTATGTTCAACACTGCATGATGCCAAACGAACGTATATCTCCATAGGATATGAAAATCGATGCCGAAAACGTTGTTGATTGTCGTAAACCAGTTTGTTTATTTCCCACTCAGAATTTTGGCCAGCCATATCAGTTGGTCAGTTCACTGCCAAATGATAAGGCATTACTCATTTCTACGTCCTTATAACCAGGCGCCAGGCGATATTTTCGGCGAGGTGTTTATGTCAATAACACTCCCACTTTCAACGAAGCATCGTTTCGCTTTTATCAAATTACAAATGAAACCAATCCAAATCAGATGTCTCCGATAATAACATAATTGGTGCTCAAAAAACGATGGCTCTTCCAAGAGATCCGTCAATTAATTGTTATTAATATTTACTGGGCTCAATCATGGCATAAAGCCATATATATCGGGGCACCCACTGACCATTGAACGCAATAATCAGTAATGGCTGAGAACATTCCGCTTTATATATATTATGCGGTTCAATATATATTATTATTAGATAGGTGGCATGTAAGGCGTCTACTTAGAAAAGTGGTAGTCTAGCCAATATAGGTAATTGGTTTATGACAAGAAACATAATCTTGTATAGGGCATTGAAATTTATACATTATATTATTCATCGCTAGTTTAGAAGATAATCGCAACGTTCAAAACATTAATTTATATATATATATATATATATATATATAAATTAATGTTTTGAACGTTGCGATTATCTTATTTATAAACAAATGCCGCCATAGGGCGGATTTTAAAATTTAACTTCTAATTTTTAATTTTTAAATTCTAAATTTTTCTATAATTTTTTTAATATTTTTAAAAAAATTTTTAATTTTAATTTTAATTTTTTTTTTTAATGTATATGTGTATGTTTGTGTGTGGATATGCATATTTGTATATATATGTATATATATGTATATATGTATTTATGTATGTGGGCTATATGTAATTTGGAAAAAAATTTTTTAGCTATTTAAATGCTCCTTTTCATAATATTCATTAATATGTATGTGTGTGAGTGCATATGGAATATGTATATATATATATATATATATATATATATATATATGTGTGTGTGTGTGTGTGTGTGTGTGTGTGTGTGTATATGTGTGCATGTATGTGTACACATGTATATTATGTGTATTGAATTTTTTGTATATAGGTGTGTACACACATATATATATGTGTGTGTATGCGCATGTATATGTATATAAGTGTGTAATAAATTGAATGTATGTGTGTGTATGTGTATGTATATATGTATTCTTATTCGTAGAATTGTGTGTGTATATATGTATGTATGTGTGTACTTCTATAAGTATGTATATAATAATTGTAATTTTTTTTTTTAATTTTTGTTTTTTTTTTACCTAGTGTTGTCTTTATTTAGTTTAATTTCAAATGACCTAATTTTTTTAAAAATAATTTTATTTTAAATCCTATATCTTTTTATTCCCTTTTATTAATAATTATGCCTTTTTAAGTAAGGGCCTTTTTCTAATACTTCAACGTTTTGGGGAAATTAGGTTTTTGAATTTGTCCAGCGTCTGTAATATTTAAAAAAAAATTTTTTCTTTAGTTTCTTTCTTTTTCCCTCCCTTCCTTCTTTTATCTCTCTTACCACCTTTTTTCCGTGTTGCTTAAACTTGCGTCGATTTAACACGGCTGTCTGTTAATTTTTAGTTACATTCTCCCTTTTTTTTTTGCGAACCCAGACGATGTCAATTTTTTTTTCTTTTCTTTTCTTATTTATTTGATTTTATTCTATCTTTGTCTTTTTCTTTTCCGTTTTCTTTTTCTTTTTCTTTCCCTTTATTTTTATTTTTATTTTATTTTATTTTATTATTTATTTTTTAATTTCTTTGCAATCTATTTAAAAAGGAAAAGTAGACTAATTTTTCTCCAGTTTCTGAAAGGTTTTTTCTGTTGCTGAGGTGATGTGTCGTCCCCCGTGGGGATCTTCATATCGAAATGGTCATTCAACATCTTTGAATTAATCCTTTTTTAATATATATATATATATATATATATATATATATATATATATATATATATATATATACAGTAGCGGCCAACGTAATGCATGAGTAGAAATGAAATGTTATACAAAGTTACAAAAATTAACATAATAGTTTGTTTTGTTTTGTTTTTAAAGATAAAATGGAACAAAGGAAATAAGCTACTAGACAAAAGTGAAGAAAGTCCTGCAGTTAACAAAACGGTATATATATATATATATATATATATATATATATATATATATATAATCATTTCACCCCAAGCAAGGCATTCCACTGCCACTATTGCGCTTGGGGCTACATAGGGGGAGGTAAATAGGAAGAGTGGTTAGATATAGGAAATGTCAGAAGTGGGGTGATAGATAGTTGGGTGGGTGGGAAGAGTGTTTGAAAGAGTGGAAGTTAGTGTGTTAGGAGGTGTCTATTGACCTTACATTTAAACTTCTGGAGATTGTAGCCGTCGGGGAAGCTGTCATGTGAAAGAGAATTCCACAGTCGGGAAGTGCGAGAAAAGAAACTGTTGGAGTAGAAGTTATATATATATATATATATATATATATATATATATGTGTGTGTGTGTGTGTCTCCGGCTATATCGTATTGAATGCACTTGTTCCCGTCCGATCACCGAAGTTAAGCAACATCGACCCTGGTCAGTACTTAAATGGCTAACTATTTTGGAATACCAGGTGCTGTAAACATAAGGACCAAGAATGGTCCTCTGGGCCTCCAGGTTTGGGGGTTGTGTGCAGGGCTAACAACCTTGCCGCGTAAAAAACAGTTTGTTATAGCAACAAAAAGTTGCTGCCCTATGCACCTTCGGTATGATGGATAAATGATGATGATGATATATATATATTCAAGATTCACTATATATATGTATGTGATTACCATCCTTGTTAACTACCTGATGCGACATTGATTTTTCAATGTCGAAACAAAATGCATAATTTTGTAGTAGTTTTTTACATGTTCTAACAATTAATAATAAATATAATCAATGTTTTGAACGTTGCAATTTTAACTTTTCGTTGTTCTTCATTTGGATATATATATATATATATATATATATATATATATATATATATATATACACACATACATATATATATATATATATATATATATATATATATATATTAATGCAATATTATAATGCATATATTAACTTAAATGTTCTATGTTTACTGTGTGTTAATATTTATTCTTTGATAATGGCTTATGTGAGCCGAAAGCTTAGACCCGATAAAAAAATCAACAATTACTGTGATTTTTTGTTATCTTTCAACGATATCACCATCAAGTATATCAGACGGTACGAACGGATCCTACACAAAATTAATAGACAAAACTTGTCTATATTATTCAATGAAACCTGCATTAATGAAAAATGCTGCCAAAATACAAACAATATATATATATATATATATATATATATATATATATATATATATATATATATAACGACCGACAGGGAAGATTTTATTGATTTTTTATTTAATTTTCCAGTATTTGTACATGCTTTTTTTTGTTTTTTGTTTTTTGCTGGAGGTAAGAAGTGTAAAAATCTTCCATAACTTTTTGAATTTCCAAGCACTTTCAGCCACTTCAATGTCCATTTTCACGGATGTTATTTTCTGGTGTTGTTATTATATTATCATGTTTGGCCGGAATGCAATTTTTGTGTGTTTTTATTTTTTTGAAAAGGAGAGATCTTTAAAGCTATCACGTGATGTACATAGCTGGTCATCGCGTGAGCGTCTGTCTATTTTTAAAAGCACTTTCAAAACTTCATTTCTATTGTTAAACAATATAAGGTTGATTGTAGGAGAAATTGTTATAACAAGATCCCTTTGATATAGCAATTTAAATAGTATTTACTATTTTCGAATATTTTTTCTGAAGGGTTCTTGTAAATTATGGGTTAATATGTAACGCGTAATTGCATTGCTTATAAAAAAAATATATAACACTATAATATTGCATGTGAAGAAAAAAATGTAATCCTAAGTTTAGCACGACGGAGCGAAAGATATTATTAGTGGTATTATTGTCAATCGTAATGTGAGTTGAGTTAAAAAAAAACAGAATATTTATTACAAAGTTGTAAAATCTGAAAAAAAAACTAGCTGAAAATTGAATAGAATAAAAAGGAATATGCAGCTGGGGTGGGGGTCAAGCGAGGTCATCATTGACAGCCATTATGTGATAAAGCGGAAACGGATGGAAGCTGGTGGAAGTGAAAAATATAGATAGTCAAAACATATTTTTCGACTACTGTCGAAAAATTTTTGATAAGTGCAAAAAGGTTAAATTTTAACTGTGGGAGATAAGTTGAATTAAAATTAGTCAATTGAATCAGAAGAAGATAAAAAGGAATGACGTCAACAAAAATATTGCTATTTCATTGGTTAAACCAAGAGGAAAAAAAATCACTCCGCCTCATGATAAGAGCTGGGAGTAATCTCATAATCATTAAAGATTTGATTTACATGGACACCCCGTATATATCATGCACCTCTTAAGAGAATTTGGGACACGCATTAATACCAGAGCCGAGAAGACCAAAATCAGTTCGAGTTGCAGTTGGAGTTGGACTTGGGACCAGTCGAGATGTAACAACTGAGGGGAAAGTGTTCCCAACCGGAAGCCACGACCGAGAAGAGTGGTCGCTTACCATAGATTTCTGGCTGATGATGTAAAGAAACGTAGGGAAGCCTGTTGCCGACCGACTTAAAAAGATTAAAGTCAAATAACGCGCCTCCCATAGAGTCCTGGCTGAAGATGTAAAGAAACACAAAGAGCCGAGAAAGAGTCAGAAGCAGAAAGATTGATTGCCGCGCCGAGCTAAAAAGACAAGACGAATTGCCGCCGCCACAAAAACTCATCTTCGGTGAAAATCCCTGATAAGACTTTTTGAACCGTCAAAATTTGAAAAAAAAAAGAAAACTAACTTGAAATCTCCGATGGGAGTGAACAAACATTAATCTCAAGCTAAAACTTTCGCTCCGTTGTAAGAATAGGAATTCAAAGACTGTTATATTCTATTTTTTCTGATTTTTTTGTTTGTTTTTTTTGTTTTTTTTTCTTTGTATATAAAGACATTTCCGCAACTTATCCAGGCGTTATGGAACTTAATTTTTTTTTTTTTTTGTGCCGATCTTTTTTTTAACCCATGTGTGCGCGTGTGTCCGGTCTGGTTTAAAGTGGTAGAAAAACGGTTACCGGAATTTCAACGTGTCTTCCTTGAGATCAAAATTCACAGCATGGGCAAGGAGGAACATCGTCGTAATAGACGACTCGAAGACCAGCTACCGTGACGAGGCCATCACGACTAGCGACCCGAGAGCATCGTCATAATTGGTGCCGTATTGACAGCATAAACCCTGACCCAGGTTCCGGACATTTTTTTTTTAATCGTTTCACCCCAAGCAAGGCATTCCACTGCCACTATTGCGCTTGGGGCTACATAGGGGAAGGTAAATAGAAAGAGTGGTTAGATATAGGAAATGTCAGAAGGGGGTGATAGGTAGTTGGGAGGATGGGAAGAGTGTTTGAAAGAATGGAAGCGAGTTAGTGTGTTAGGAGGTGTCTATTGACCTTACATTTAAACTCCTGGAAATTGTAGCCGTCGGGGAAGCAGTCATGTGGAAGGGAATTCCACAGTCGGGAAGTACGAGAAAAGAAACTATTGGAGTAGAAGTTGGGGTTGCATTTTATCGGTTTCACTGTAAAAGGGTGAGATCTAGTTGCTAATCTAGTATCCCGTGCAAATTCGAACCTAGGGGGCACCAGTGATCTAAGTTCATCGGAGCAGAAGCCATGGGAGTATTTATAGAAGAGACACAGGGAAGCCATGTCGCGCCGGTGAGAGAGAGACTGCAGGCGGTCTGCCAAGTCAGTATCGATCACATTACAGACACTCCGCTGTACCTTGTCGAGAAGCCCAAGGAGAATAGCAGGGGCACCCGACCAGATATGGCAACAGTATTCAATGCACGGGCGGATGGTAGATTTATATCGTCATAATTGGTTTCCGTGACCGGGTTAGACAAAACCGGACTGACCGCCTCATAAATAAATGTTTTATTTTTATTGCACTATTATTATTAGATAGGTGACATGTAAGGCGTCTTCTTAGAAAAGTGGTAGTCTAGCCAATGTAGGTAATTGGTTTATGACAAGCAACATAATCTTGTACAGGGCATTGAAATTTATGTACTATATTATTCATCGCTAGTTTAGATTTGATGAGGTTAATATTATTAGAAACAAGTTTTACTGTCTTCCGTTTTCTATAATATATTTTACATAGTTTTGAGGAATTATGAGGGAAATATGGTGTTTAATAATTTTTCGTACAGAAAATTCCTCCTTCTTATAATTAATATGCATTTGGTTCCAATAAAATACGTTGATGCTTTTTGTGTGTTATTTTTAATAATATTGCTTTGTGTTTTTTATAAGAATAATTTTACTTGTTTATCGATGATATAGTTGAGAAAAATTATCGTTGAATAATATTTGTTTTATGTGTTTCGGTTTGTTCAAAAATATTCTTTGAGTGGAGGAATTTTGATGTGCTTTATTTAAAAAATTCGTTATTTCTGCTATTTCATACCTTTTCGGCCATTGGCAAGAGTTTTTTTTTTTTTTTTTATACAGATATGATAAATTTCGTTTCTTGATGTCAATATAGAAGCAAAAACCAACGAATTAGCGAAATTGAAAAAAGACAAGTCTGTATACACTAATTTTCGATTTTTCATAAATACCAATCTCTGCTCTGAAATATAAACAAATGTAAATAAACAATGTTAGGGAAAGTTCCGAAGATTAACGAAATGGATTAACAACCGACATATTAAATTTATTTGTTTGAACATTATTTTTAATCGATACTCGTATTTGAGAAGATATCCTTTTTTTTAATTAAATTTCATTTTTCTGAACAAAATTTCTTAAAAATTGTTGTGGTGAATCATCGTCGCCAAGATATTGTGGCCTATTAGGGCCAGGAAGAAAAACACAGAAAAAAGAAGGTAGGTTCAAACAGTGTATTAGAAAAACAAGAATATATATACAAGTAAGAGTGTGTTAGTAGTCAGCAAATAGAAGTGTATGATCGAACTGTATAGTTACGCTGCGTCTTGACTGTCTCTAGACTGCCTCAAGCTGCGTCCTCGGAAGTCACGCAGGTTAGTATTTATTGACAGAAGAAGAGTCCATTCCTATAGATAGAGCAACATAACAAAAGTAGTAAGTCTAGTAGAGTTATATATGTACATATATTTGTTTATATACACTACCGGCCATAATTATTAGGCCACCCCAGTGTTTTAAAAAAAAGATGTATTTCATACTATTGTCTGAACTGTAAAGGTCTGAACTGGTGGAAATAAGCATTGCAAGATTATATTTTCAACAGTTTATTGTAAGTTTGTCAAATCAAGTCATGAATATCGCGTCAAGACATAATGCACTGTTTCGAATATTACTTGGATCCTGATTAAAATAATTATTGTTGAATAGCAAAACCTTTGATACAAAGAATTATTTTTTGCATTTCAAGGTTCATTTCCATCAACCTTTAACATTTTTGACCTGCATTGTTTATGTTTTAATATAAAATATTTGCAAATACATAGTATAACAGATAAACTAATATATATATATATATATATATATATATATATATATATATATTCCTCTTTTTTCTTCTTTTTCTTCTACTTCTTCTTCTATGTGCCATATATGATGTATTTCATACTATTTTTAGTATTTATTGCCAAGTGGATAATTCTAAATGAAAATAGAATGGTTCTTTTGTTATTATTACTTTGCAACATTTTACAAGGCAAATAGCGACAATTTACCCATCTTACCCTGTACATCTGCCATACACTACCGGGCATATTTATAAGGCTACCCTAGTTTTTTCAAAGAAATGATGTATTTCATACTATTTTTTAGTATTTATTGCCAAGTGAATAATTGTAAATGAAAATAGAATTGTTCTTTTGTTATTATTACTTTGCAAAATTTTACAAGCCAGATAGCGACAATTTACCCATCGCACCTGTAGATTTGCCATATATTTTGTTACACACATGACAGATCGAAAGCAAGAGGGACAGAGTGAGACAATTAGGCCACCTCAGTGTTTTAAAAAAATGATGTATTTCATACTATTTTTTTGTATTTATTGCCAAGTGAATAATTGTAAATGAAAATAGAATGGTTCTTTTGTTAATACTACACAATAACATGTGCATCAAATGAATTTATAAATATTTAATAATTACCAATATTGCAGTTTCATCAATGAAAAAATGAATAAAATTTAGTGTGATTCAAACGTGTTCATCCTTGCTTTCTTGCCTTGTAAAATTTTACAAACTAATCATTCTATTTTCATTTGGCAATAAATACTAAAAATAGTATGAAATACAAAATTCCTTTTAAAACAACTGGGTTGGCCTAATTATTATGGCCGGTTGTATATATATATATATATATATATATATATATATATATATAATCGTATCACCTCGAGCAAGGCGGTAATGCCATTGATGTTGCAGGGGGCTACATAAGAGTACAAAGATTAGATAGGAGGAGCTTAAAGAGAAAGACGAACCAGTTAAGGATGGAAGTACAGGTGTGATAATAGTTGCAAAGGTGGATAGAAAGGAAAAGATCCACAGGGTGGTGTAGAAAGAACTAGATTCGTGTGATTAAGAAATGAGTATTGACATTGCATTTAAACTCCTGGAGGTTGTAGCCGTCAAGAAAGCAAGAATATGGAAGCGAGTACCACAGGCGAGAAATGCTAGAAAAGAAGCTGCAGGAGTAGAATTGTCGTCTGTATTTGGTTGATCTAAATGTGAATGGGTGAGATCCAGTTGCCAGTCTGGTTGCACGAGTAAACACCTGCTGCAGAGGCACCAGTGACTTAAGTTCGTCGGAGCAGAAGCCATGAAAATGTTTATAGGACAGACAGAGGGAAGCCACATCCCGTCGGTGGGGAAGTGGCTGGAGTTCAGCCGCCAAGTCGGTACCTATCACATTACTGATTCTCCTTTGGAGACTGACGCTTTTCTCAGTATATTTCATCATTTTTAAGGGACGGAAAGTAAGTTACTTTTTTTTTTCTTTAATGCTGCATACTAGATGATAGAGCGTAGAGATTCTGCCAAAAAAGGTCATGCAAAAATATCGGAGCTCCTTTCAACTCTTTTCTTAAATTAGAAAGAAATTTTTTGGCAGTGATCTTTATCATTACTAATCAATTAGTTAACTGTTGATACACGCTAGGGCGATCATGTCTCGAAAGAGACATGAATGATTATGCAGAAGATTTTCCCGCAGTAGGTTACCATTACTTTCTGCGGTAGACCAGTTGTCAACCTAGGCTATTGAAACCAATCTGTCCAACCATTCAACCCATAGGTGGAGAAAAGAGATAAATTAAATATCTTTACCAATGGTATTTGGACTCAAGTGAATGAAAGGAGACAATATCTATTGTAGCACAATGCACATTTACATATAGTGGCTTATATTGAAGAATCAAAGAGCCGAATTTGAATTTTCCAGTTAAAGTCATTACATTCACTTCTGTACTTCTTTGGGGGAGGAAAGGTAAGAATCCATCTCTTTTAATCTAAGGGGTAAATAGCAGTAAAGGCTGGGTCCTATAGCGATGGGTGACAGCCAGTTTAGGAGAAATAAAAAAATTGAATTCAAAACCTGACCGGCGTGGATTAGTCTCCATTATGCTATCTTGCCTAAGAGACACCACTGTGGCACAGCTGCAGCACTGTGGTGTTCCATGACTCCGCAGATATGAAGGGACACCACTTTGGCACAGCTGCAGCACTGTGGTGTCCCTTCATATCTGCGGAGTCATGGAACACATGATATACAGTAGCGGCCATAATATAAGGAACAGAAACAACAAAGACATAAATATGTGTATTACTTAAAAAGTAATGCATGATTAGCAATGTTGTTTCCGTTCCTTATATTATGGCCGCTACTGTACATGCTAATATTTAGTCATTTAATTGCCATACGTGATACACGGATGTGCGTTGTGGTGCAGTGGATATCGGCTTTAAACGAGAAATCGGAGAGCAAAGTTCGAATTCTAGTTTAATTCCTTGCATTCACTTACGCGCAAATACCCTTGGGAAAGGTATTAATCCGTCTCTTCCTTCTAGTTATGGGTTAAATAACAGGACAGATTGGGTTCTATAGTCCTTGGTCGGCAACCAGTCTACCGCAGAAAGCAAAGGCAACCTACTGCGGGATAATCTTCTGCCCAGTCAGTCATGTCTCTTTCGAGACATGATCGCCCAAGCGTGTATTACGTATGGCACTTAACTGACTGACTGACGTGATACACACTTGGGTGGTCATATCTCTTTTGAGACATTACTGACTAGACAGAAGATTTTCCCGCAGTTGGTTGCCATTACTTTCTGCAGTAGAGTGGTTGCCAACCAAGGCTATTGAACGCAATCTGTCCAACCATTCACTCCATAGGTGGAGAGAAAAGAGATGTATTTATACCTTTACTAATGGTTTTTGGATGTAAGTGAATAAAAGGAGCCAATATCCATTGCAACATGACGCAAGATAAAATTCCAAAATTTATTGACTTAGTAATTAGTACAATTCTAATTAGTTCGAATTCCAATTGGGAAAGGTATTGATCCGACTCTTCTTCTTCCATCTATGGGTTAAATAGCATGTTGGGTTCTTTAGCCTTGGTTCCAACCAGTCTATCGCAGAAAGTAATGACAAGCTACTATGTGAAAATCTTCTGCCCAGCCAATCAGTCATGTCTCTTTTGATACATGATCGCCCAAGCGTGTACCACGTATACCTGTACGTGTTTCGGTATTTACCCTGGTCGGATTGAGCCGGCTTCCTCCTAAGCAATAGAGAAAGATTCATGGAGATTTGTTAAAGGACAGGGTCCAGGTATAAACGTCAGGCATTTTAATTATCCCGCAACAGGTTGCCAATACCTGTTGCAGTAGACTGGTTCCCAGCCAAGGCTATAAAACCCAATCTGTTATCTAACCCATAACTGAAGGGAAGGGTTGGATTATTTCCTTTCCCAAGGATATTAGCGCGTAAGTGAATGCAGGGCATTCAACTGGAATTCGAACTCGGCTCCCGGTTTCTCTTTCCGAGCCGATATCCACTGCACCACAACGCACATCCGTCAAGAAACGCTAACAGCACCTGGTATTTCCAAGCGGTCACCCATCTAAGTATTGACCAGGCTAAACTTTGCTTAACTTCGGTGATCGGACAAGAACCGGTATCAGGTATAGCACGTAATTGACTAACTGTTCATTTGCAAAGATATGTTAAGCTACCTTACACTCATTTTTGGAAAAGTTCGGATATAGAAATTTGCATATAATTATCATTACTATCGACTTGGATGTGCGTTGTGGTACAGTGGATAGCGGCTCGGAACGAGAAACCGGGGAGCCGAGTTCGAGTTCCAGTTCCAGTTGAATCCATTGTATTCACTTACGCGCAAATACCCTTGGGAAAGGTATTAATCCGTCTCTTCCTTCCAGTTATGGGTTAAATAACAGGACAGATTGGGTTCTATAGCCTTGGTCGGCAACCAGTCTACCGCAGAAAGCAATGGCAACCTACTGCGGGATAATCTTCTGCCCAGTCAGTCATGTCTCTGTCGAGACATGATCGCCCAAGCGTGTATTACGTATGGCACTCAACTGACTGACTATCGACTTAACAAGATTTAATTACTACATGCTTCAAGATCGAGATAGGTTTGTGCCAAGACCTTTCATTATTTATGTCTGTCGGCAGAACCCCGCTACACACCAGATTTGTCTCTCTGACACGTCTGGCTTTTCCTTGAGATACAATTGCTATTTAAATGCTGGGGATGAGATCATTGAAAACGTAATATGCCATATGATGGTGATCACAAAAGGCCTTGCGTGGTAGGACAAGTGTGTGAGGTGCAAATGGGAATACTTTCAAGAGGACGAACTCAGAGGTCCCTAAATAGTGCGGCTCGCCTCATTGGAAGAGGGTAGCCGGTGAGGCGGAATGATTGAAAGACAAGGATTTAGAAACAGTTTCAAAAAAATTAATATGCCAAAAAATAAATATAATTTCAAAACTTAAAATATTATGGATTTACTAGTAACTGCCTAGCTTGAAAAGGACCTCCAATCCGTGGTGGACTGGGGTAAGAAATGGCTCGTGAATTTCAATGATTCCAAAACGAAGCTGCTATCTATTAACCATCACAGACAAGCGCTCCTACCCCCCATTAGCATGGATCAGTCTAGTCTCCCTGAAAGTAAAACACTGCGCCTCCTCGGGTTAACTCCCACAAGAGAATTTAAGTGGAATGAGTACATAGAATCCATAGCTAAATCCGCTGCTAAGAAAGTCGGTTCTCTGTGTAGGGCCAGGAAGTTTTCCCCGTCTGAAAAAATCCTGCACGTATAAAAATCTACCATCCGCCTGTTCATTGAACACTGCTGCCATATCTGGTCGCGTTCTCCTGCTATCCACCTGGGGGTCCTTGACAAAATCCAACGAAGAATCTGTAATGTAATCGATCCCGACTTGGCATCTCAGATGCAGTCATTTTCTCACCGGCGTAATGTGGCTTCCCGGTGTCTCTTCTACAAATACTTTCACGGCTTCTGCTCCGATGAACTTACCTCACTGGTGTACCCTATGTATGAATTTACTCGAGCTACTAGACTAGCAACTAAGTCCCACCCTTATACAGTGAAACCAATAAAATGTAACCGCAAATTCTACTCCATCAGCTTCTTTTCTCGCATGCAGTCACTTTCTCACCGGCGTAATGTGGCTTCCCTGTGTCTCTTCTACAAATACATTCACGGCTTCTGCTCTGATGAACTTAGCTTGGGGCTATATGATTATTAAAAAAAAAAAAATTCTATACTATTACAATGTGGATATAAAGTGGGGGATCAGTTCTACATTACAATCAATATATAAACTGATCTCTCACTTTATGGCCAGAGTCATCCGTCTCTTACCATCCGCCTGTTCATTGAACACTGCTGCCATATCTGGTCGGGTGCTCCTGCTATCCACTTGGGGGTCCTTAACAAAATCCAACAGAGAATCTGTAATGTAATCGATCCCGACTTGGCAGCTAGAATACAGTCACTTTCTCACCGGTGTAATGTGGCTTCCCTGTGTCTCTTCTACAAATATTTTCACGGCTTCTGCTCTGATGAACTGAGCTCACTGGTACCCGCTATACATGAATTTACTCGAGCTACAAGATTAGTAACTAGGTCCCACCTTTTTACTTTGAAGACAATAAATTGTAAACGCAAATTCTACATCATCAGTTTCTTCTCTCGCACTTCCCGCCTGTAGAATTCCCTTCTGCATACTTGCTTCCCCGACAGCTACAATCTCCAGAAGTTTAAATGTAAACTCAATGGTCATCTCTTATTTCACTAAACTGCATCCTCTCTCTCATGCTCCTTTCTCCATCCATTGCACTTGCATCAGTGTCCTCACCCTTCTCTTACTCTCTTCTTGTCACCCACGGTAACCTGTCGACCAGGAAACTGTGCGTGCTACTCTTTTTTTTTTAGCGTTTTCAGAGGGTAGTTAAGGCCAAATCGGGCCACATTGAGTAGGAACCTGGAAAATATATATAGAATTAAATGAGAACTATTTTTGAATTATCATTTTACCTTGGTGTAGTAAAGTGAAATTTTCATGACAACAGTATTCCATGCACGGTCGGATGGTTGATTTGTAAGCAGTTCGATTTTAGAATTAACCGTTCTCTTCCCCCAAATATTTCCGTAAATCATAACTGTTACTCTATAACCCTCTATCTCGAGTTGCTCTTAGGCCTTATGCAGAATGAACATCATTGTAAAATAAAATAAAATAGAGCACACACAGGCCTAAGAGCGAGTCGGCATATATACAAATCACCGCTACCTGCAAATCCTGTTTCATATTATATTCATCACGAGAAATGCGAAACGATCGCCCACGCACACCCACGCACACCCACGCGTGCCACTCGTCTGCGTCTTCAAAAGGAAAACAAAAAAAGTAAATACAGTATTCATGTTGCCGTTTTTCGTTTCTTTTTGGGTTTTTTTTTTCTTTGACTCTCTATACAGTCGAAGCATCTCTTTTTCGTCTGTCAATCAACCAGAAAATAATGGCGTCTGGCCGACCACTGCTTCTTATACGTTTTAACAATATTCCTCAGCCTGTATATAGTCGTGATTTGAGACCTTTTCTCTATAATAATATGAAAGAAAAATGAAAGATTTTCTCATTTCTTTCTTATTCCATTAGTGAGATATAAGTGCCACACGAGTAGAATCTTCCTACGAACTACTGTTCTGTGAAACCGACCTGTAAGATGGTGCTTCTCCGATTTCTAAAAGCTTAACCTTTTTTTAATCGTTTCCTCCCAAGCAAGACGATACCGCCACTGGTGCGTAGGGGGCTACATAAAAAAGGAGTAAAAGTTTAAGCAGGATGAGAGCGAAGAGAAAGACGAACTAGTTACAGGGAGTGTTGGAGAAAGGGCAGTAGAAGGATGGGAAGACTAGTGTGAAGACAGTTGCGAGGGTAGAGTGAGAAAGGAAAAGAACAAAATACACGAGGTGATGGGGAAAGGGCAAGAGAAGGATGGGAAGACTAGTGTGAAGAGAGTTGCGAGGGTAGAGTGAGAAAGGAAAAGAACAAAATACACGAGGTGATGGGGAAAGGGCAAGAGAAGAACTGGAGTCAAATGTCCAAGAGATGGGAATTGACATTGCATTTAAATTCTTGGAGATATAGCCTACAGGGAAGCAAGTATACGGAAGGGAGTTCCACAGGCGGGAAGTGTGATAAAAGAAACTGATGGAGTAAAAGTTGCGGCTGAATTTGTTTGATTTAACTGAAAAAGGATGGTACCTTGTTGCCAGTCTGGTTGCTCAAGTAAATTCTTGTGGAGCAGGCATCAGTGATCTAAGCTTGTTGGAGCAGAAGCCGTGAAAATATTTGCAGAAGAAACAAAGGGAAGCCACATCTACCGGTGAACAAAGTGGCTAGAGTTGAGCAGCCAAGTCAAGACCGATCACGTTTTTCCTTTGGAGTCTGTCGAGAACCCTGAGATGAATGGTAAGGGCGTCCTACTAGATATGACAACAGTATTCCATGCACGGTCGGATGGTTGATTTGTAAGCAGTTCGATTTTAGAATTAACCGTTCTCTTCCCCCAAGTATTTCCGTAAATCATAACTGTTACTCTATAACACTCTATCTCGAGTTGCTCTTAGGCCTTATGCAGAATGAACATCATTGTAAAATAGAATAGACCACACACAGACCCAAGAGCGAGTCGACATATATACAAATCACCACTACCTGCAAATCCTCTTTCATATTATATTCATCACGAGAAATGCGAAACGATCGCCCACGCACACCCACGCGTGCCACTCGACTGCATCTTCAAAAGGAAAACAAAAAAAGTAATACAGTATTCATGTTGCCGTTTTTTTTTCTTCTTTGACTCTCTATACCGTCGAAGCATCTCTTTTTCGTCTGTCAATCAACCAGAAAATAATGGCGTCTGGCCGACCACTACTTCTAATACAATGCCCTGAGATGTTCTTAATGAAAGATATTTCCTTGAGGGCTGTTTCTCGACAAAACTGATCGGAATGATTGTAGACAGACACTTGATTGATGACTGACCTGTGACTGAGATGGCCGATGTTATATGTTTTTTTGTTTTTCAGAGTATGGATTGGGGGGGGATCAAAATTTCTTACCTTTACAAAGTTGCGTTATTCGATTCAAAGATCTTTGTATGCCTCAGAAAGTCATTAGCGATATTATCATGATTAAATCTGTGACTAGCATAAGGGTACACGGATGTGATGAGGCCATTTGATTCATGATGTCTCCTTATTTTTCCTTACAAATATTTTTGTCTTTCATTATAACCTAAAGAAGCCAAAGGAAGTAGATGTTATCAGTGGAACGCGTCGTTTATAGCTTGTCCACTTTGTTTCCTTATGTTTACAAAAATATAATCCTCTCTATTTTGATACAGACCGTTGTATGTATGTATGTATGTATGTATGTATGTATGTATGTATATTTCTCTCCTGTTACGTTCATAGAGATAAAGACAATAGCGAGGCAGTGTCGACTCAGTCCATTATCTTTACTACCAGTTATTGAACTTTACTACCAGTTATGAAAGCTCTTGTTGCGTGTTCGGTCTTTCTTTGTTTTGCAATAGTTCTATCGTCATGTAGTGAAGAATATATATATATATATATATATATATATATATATATATATATATATATATACGGTGTTGGGAGTATGCAGGTTCGATTCCTGCCGGAATATTTTCAAAATGATTTCTCAAACGATTAAGAAATAAAAATGTACTGTTTTACCATATATATATATATATTGATGGAAAAAACGAAATGCAGCAAGCACACACACACACACATACATACATTGAAATGGCTATAGAAGTGGCCGAAAGCTCTAAGGACAATACAAATTGTTATAACAATTTTTATATTCCTTAACTCTTACAATACGGAAAATTTTAAGATTATGAAAAATACAAATAAAATATTGATTACATCTTTCTTGCCGGACGTTTTTCATCACTTCAGCTTGCCTTATGGGGCTCAGTCTTAGAATTTATGTTAGAGACCAAAGACGGGATTTTACATTTATATATATAACCAATGACAAATATATTATGTTCACATTCCGATTGAGCTCTCTGAAGAGGAAAGTTTTTAAAACAGTTACCGCGCGTTATTTATGCGTTACTCTTCAGCAATGAATTGAGTTATTCCGGTGACTGGCGTGTGTATACACCGCTTATATATAACACGCTAGAATTTCTCCCCTGCCAGTCTATGCGCCTATGGCTTCGGGAGTAGAGACTCCGACTGACACCAAATCGGTTAAATTTCGATCTCAATGTCTAGCCACATTGATGAGCTGTGATACAGCGAAACAGGCATAAATGTGGATGACAACTATATATACTAGCAGAATAGCCCGGCGTTGGTCGGGTGTAATGAAAGCTTTAAAACTAATCCATGGTCCTGGAGCTCAGACTCTTTGGACGTTGGCACAAAAGACTAAAAAGCAATAGTTGTTTCCAGTTAAAGCGAAACCGTAGACTAAAAGAAAAATGAATGGATGTAAGTCAAAATTTGATTTCCTGGTATCGATATCAAATAAGTTTTTTCGTCGTAAACTGAATTTTGAAGGCTAAATAAGTCCTCAGAGTAAATAGTATCATGGCTGAGCCTAAGAACTACAATTATACCTACTTAGAACCAAACCCGAAGCAAAAACTAAAATAAAAGAGCTGAAAAAACACAGACATACAGGCAGATAAACAAACACACACACAAACATCTTGCCTTTTATTTATATATATATATATATATATATATATATATATATATATATATATATATATATTATCGATTTTCCGCACTTTTGTAAGAACTGCAACCTTGAAACTTCTGACTATCGTTTCTTATGTCTTTGTCTATGAGTGTATCAAATTTGATTAAAATCGGATCACTCCTTCCATAACCCGATTTTTTCGATTATCGATTTTCGATATTTATCGGGTGTACCTCGACACAAAACCTAGCTAAGAACACTCGCAGACGCTTATAGTACAACTGTGTAAATTTTCAAGAAAATCGGTTCAGCGCTTCGCTATCTATAGGTAACGGACACACACACACACACACACATACATGCACACAAAGTTCCATTTATAAATATGTTTCGATTAGATATATATATATATTACTCGGTTGAGCCCCAGTTCTAGATGAGAAATCGGGTGTGGGTACTCCTGACGAGTCAAGTGTGGAGTTGGAAGTTAATTTGCGAGCAAAGCACTCAACCTTGTCAGCTGTGAATGTCAGAACTTTGAGATCGAGAGTTTGCTTTTGATCAGCGCATACTTGCAGAGCCGCCATTAGTATTTGGAACCGAAATTGCGAGATGCTATACGCTGCTGCATTCTATCAGCAAACAACAGCTTAGCGTCATTTAGTGCACGCGTACATTAATTACGAACAGGGACGAAAAGGTGCTTATGGTAATCTGAGGTGTCGCTCAGGTAAAGCCGGAAGAAGTGATTCCCGTGAGCAATGACGCGTACATTAATTACGAACAGGGACGAAAAGGTGCTTATGGTAATCTGAGGTGTCGCTCAGGTAAAGCCGGAAGAAGTGATTCCCGTGAGCAATGACGCGTACATTAATTACGAACAGGGACGAAAAGGTGCTTATGGTAATCTGAGGTGTCGCTCAGGTAAAGCCGGAAGAAGTGATTCCCGTGAGCAATGACGGCCGAGCAAGCAGAAGAGAACCAAGGAGATGATCAAGGTTTAAGTCGGAATATTCTGGCTGAGATGAAAGCATCGATACCGGCTTTCACACAGGAGGAGACCTCAGATGCGCAGTTTTTACCAGGGAGACTGAAAACTTTGTTCCAAGGGACATCACAAAGAAAATCGCAGAACGAGTCGCAGTCTGTTCGTTGATAGCAGTAAGATATTCTGCCAGTAGGAGGTTCCATGAAGGAGGAGGAGTAGAAACAGATATTAACAGACACCACAGTGTGAGCAGAGTTGCCAAGGGGACAGAGTTGTTTGGCATGGCAAAAGACATAGATAGAAGGAGATATCTGGATTTGAAGCGTGTCCTTTTTGCGTTAGTGGGAAAACGCGTGGAGAAATCTACCACTTCCGGGAGATGTTCAGGGTTTGGACGCCAAGAAGATCAGTGATAAAGTTTTTCAGCCATAATGGGCATTGAAGTCATTGAACATAAATATATTAGGGAACGAGCAGTCTATATTATTCTAAATACTAGCTAGCACTAAACATTCAGTAGAGGAAGGGAAACGGTAGAGAAACGAAAGATAGCTGAGTTTAGTAAAGAGATATGGAGACACATAAAAGTGGTCGGGAGATTCATGTGAAGTCTCCCTAGCCAGAGATAGATGTTCAAAGACATGAACACCCAGGCCATACATGTGGACATTGGAGTTCTTCCTAAAGAGTGGATGGTCATCAGGAATCAAGAAATCATAGGAGGAGATTGTCAATTTAAGGTTGGTTTCACAGTGTGCTAGGATGTCTGGTGACCTTTCGTAGAGGAACTCTTCCACACTGCAAATTTGGTATGTATACCACGGATGCTGGAGAAAGAAACGTTGTGGAGTATATATATAACACAATTTTTGATTCATCGCAAACAACCATATCTGCTCTGAAATGTATCGTAATGTCAACAAATGTAAACATGTTACGGAAATTAACGAATTTTAACGAAACTTGGTTATAAACAACTGACAATTTGAAATGAATTGTTTGAACATTTGTGTTATATAGGCTTGATTAAAACCTCGTTTAGACTGGAGGCTATTCGTGGTCGAGAGGTCTAAGACGTTGTCAGATCAAATGGTAGCTTCCCCTATGTAAGTTCGGATCCTGCCGAATGGTACGCATTTTCGTAATAACAATTTATCGTAAATAATCAGGCCGGTAGATATAAATACATAATACTGTTTAATTAAAAAACAGAATATCTACTTAAATACGAGTATCGATAAAAAATAATGTTCAAACAATTCGTTTCATATATATATATATATATATATATATATATATATATATATATATATATATATTTCATCCGTATACAGTCTTGTTTCGGTTTCTTACAACTTCATCACTACGGATAGACAACCAATTGCCTATATATTAACATTAAATATTTCGGTTGTTAAAACTATTTCGTTAATCATCGGAACTTTCCGTAACATTATATATATATATATATAATATTTTTGTACTAAGTTTATAATATAAGCATGGTATACTGCAGCACAAGAGCAGTTGTGTTTCGGTACTATATTATTAGCACCTCGTCAGACAGTGAAATATTTTTTTACTGTTCTATATATAATAATTCCTAACAGCAAAAAATATTTCACTGTCTGTACCAAAACACAACTGATCTTATGCTGTGGTATACTATGTTTTTATTATAAACTTATAATAAAAATATTACGATATATAATGCTCTGTATCGAGCATTTTAATAAAAGAAAAAATCACTACAAACAGTGAACTGCCAATCTATTAGTTTGTACTACTTCTATGATATATATATATATATATCACATGTGCGACGTCACGAGCTGTGATGTGACATTCGCTTCCAGCATCTTCTATGCACGAGTTTGTTGTTGCTTGGAAATTTTCCATGTAAACAAAAACAGATTGTCATTATCGTTTGTCCGTGGTAATAATATATAATGTTAAGTTGAAATCTTTGAAAATGGCTTATGTAAGCAGAAAATTTAGATTAGATTATTAAAAAATTATGTATCAATATTGTAATTTTCTTTCTTCATTTAATCATAATCCTATTAAACTTATCAGAGAATATGAAAAAATACATAACATAAATAGACAAAACTTATCTATATTATTTAATGAAACATGCATTAATATATATATATATATATATATATATATATATATATATATATATATATATATTGTTAAATATAACAGACAATGAATGTCTATTATGTTTAATCATGAGCAGTTCTAAACATCGTATTTTGGCTTTATTTTAATTTCATGTAATTAATATTAGATAGATTTTGGTCGATAACACAATAATACTCGCACATACACACAGTAAAAAGGACCTTCAGATATTGGAGGCAATCTACATTAAATCTAAACAACCCACTATTAATAAAATCACATTTCAATCTGGACGCAACACATTACATTGCATTTAGACATATGGTTCTGTTAACATTTCGGTCTCTCACGCGGTGTGACGTCATAGAACTGCATTACAAATTTACGTACTGCATCTGCTATTCGGTGACTGTTATCGTCGAATAGCAATGTTTTACGTCAATACAAGTTAATATCATCTTTGATGGTGGTTGTCTTTATGTTAACGTCCCTGTAATCTCTCTGAAGATGTGTCATGTGAGCCGAAAGCTTAGAACCAGTATAATAAAAAAAAATATCCAAATGTTGGACAATTTTTATCTTTATTTTTACCTGACATTAAAGCCAAAATACGATGTCTAAAACAGCTCATGATTAGACATAACCGACATTCATTGTCTGCTATATTTAACAATATATGTTTAGCAAATTATCTGCTGCCTCGATACACTAAATGTTATTATTATAACATTAAATTATTATTAGTAGTAGTAGTAGTAGTAGTAATTAATTACATTAGAACATGTGAAAAACTACAAACTATTACAAAATTGTACACTTTGTTGCTACATTGAAAGAACAATGTCTTATCAGGTTTTTAACAATGGTGGTAATAAATAATTTTATTTTTTTTAATTTTGATTGTACAGAAACAACACTTCCTTTTTGAATTTTTTTTTTTTTTCGTACGAAAGGAAAAGACATTAAAAAGCAGAAAGGGGGAAGAAAAGAGAAGAAAATAAGATGAAAAATCAAGAAATGAAAAAGAAAGAGGAAAAGGAAAGATAGAGAAGAAATAGAAACTGAAGAGAAAAATAAGTGAGAAAATATAGAGAGGGAAGAGCCAATGAAAACGGCTAAAAGGGAGTGAAGCTATAGGGAGATGCTTATTAATTTGGCCTTGTTTCAGATATTAAGACCTCAAATGGAACCACTATATTGAATCCATAGCAAAATCTACTGCTAAGAAGGTTGGGTCACTATGTCGATCCAGGATGTTTTTTTCACCTGAATCCATACAAGTCAACCATCCGTCCGTGCATGGAGTACTGCTGCCATTTATGGTCAGGTGCCCCTGCCGTTCTCCTCAGTGTTCTTGACAAGCTCCAAAGGAGAGTCTGTAATGTGATAGGTACTGATCTGGCGACTCGACTGCAGCCACTTTCCTATCGTCGAAATGTGGCCTCCCTTTGTCTCTTCTGTAAATACTTTCATGGCTTCTGCTCGGATGAGCTTAAGTCACTGATGCCTTCTCAACAGGTGTTTACTCGTTCAACCAGACTGGCAACTGGGTCCCACCCATTCACAGTCAGGTTAGCCAAATGCAGACGACAATTCTACTCCTGCAGCTTCCTCTCTCGCACTTCCCGCCTGTGGAACTCACTCCCGTATTCTTGCTTTCCTGACGGCTACAACCTCCAGAAATTTAAAAGCAATGTTAATACTCACCTACTAACCACTGGACTCTAGCTCTCTCCCCTCCCCTGTATAATCTTCACTTTCTCTCCGCCCATGTATCTGTCATTGCACCTGCTTTCTCAGCTTTCTATTGTTCCTTTCTAACTAGTTTGTACTCCTCACTCTTTTCTAATTAATATTTCTACATTTATGTAACCCCCTGCACATCAGTGGCGTTTCTGCCTTGCTCGGGGTGAAATGATTAAAAAAAAATAAAAAATAAAAAAAAATAAGCAAACTCTCTAGAGCTTACAAGTTTTATGCAGAATCATCATCAGAATTATCAGAAGGTTATTTTTGTTATCATCGGAAGGTCTTCATCAGTAGGTTGTTCATTGGAGATTGGAATGTGTGGATGAGTGAAAGTGAAGAATAATAAAATATACATTTTTCATGTTAAAATAGAAATTTATTAAAAGAAATTAATAACAAGAATTCGTAGAAATTAATGTTCAATTAGAAAGTTAAGGATATCAAGAGCTGAAGAAATGTTCGTAGTAGTAATTTGTTAGAAAGTGTTTATGCGTACGTATGTATGTATAAGCGTTTAATTCGTAGGTATGTCTTTAAATGGACAAGAAGAAGTAAAAGGATTCAGCACACAAGAAAGAAGGAGAAAGAGGAAAATGTTCGACGCGACCTTATGTCCGGGTTGTGGTTGAAGTTTCTCCCGTTACATTTCAGTTGTTTCGTCTCGCTGCTCCCATTTGACTGTCTGGCTGAAGCTGATCGAAGCATTTAGTGTCCTTTAGATTTTTCACTCGAGATCGCGAAGTCACTTTTGGTCTTGCAAATTGCTTCCATTAGTCAGAAAATCAATTTAACATCTACTTGCGAAATCCGGTTTCGACTTTTTCTTTAAGCACATGGTCAATCCTTCTTCTATTTGAGGAAAACCAGGATTTCACACGTAATTGTGAATTTTTTCTTTTTGTAAAAGTGAAGAAGGTTTATTTTAATTTTTAATTTCCTATTCACCACAAGAAAAATTCAATTTTTTAAATAAAAACGTTTATAAGCATATTAGTTAGTACCTGATTAGACATGCCGAAACAAAATGTACAATTTTGTGGTAGTTTCTAAGTTTTCGGAATATAAATATTAATTATTCGTTGCTGTATCTTTATACTGAGCACTTTTATACTGAGCACTTTTATACTGAGCACTTTTATACTGAGCACTGTTAAATGAATGTTTTGAGCGTTGCAATTTATTCATCGTTCTTATTCATTTAAATATATATATATATAATTCACCTTTCTGATTAAACAACATTTCTTAGGAAAACATAGTCATGTAGGTAATGTAAGACAGATTTTAGTCAACAATACAATAATCCATACTCATACACACAGTAAAAAGAACCTACAGATATTTCAGGCCATCTACATTAAATCCAAACAATCCCCATTTCCAGTTCTCACGTGGTGGGACGTCATAGAACTGCATTACAAATTTACTAACTGTGTTTGCTATTTTTGGTAACGGTCATTGTTGCTTAGCGAAGTTTTATGTCAGCACAAGATAAAATCGTTGCTGATTGTGGATGTTTTCATGTTAACGTCCTTGTAACCTCTCTGAAGATGGCTCATGCGAGCCGAAAGCTTAGAACCAACTTAATAAAAAATTATCCAAATGTTGGAGAATTTTTGTCTTTATTTTCACCTGAAATTAAAGCCAAAATACGATGTTTAGAACGGCTCATGATTAAACATAATAGACATTCATTGTCTCATATTTAACAGTATATATATATATATATATATATATATATATATATATATATATATACTGTTAATGATAATATACTCGCTTAAAAGTCTGCCTTCTTCTACCGAGCGCCCATAGCCCAGAGGTAGAATCGCCGACTGACGCCAATTTGGTAAGGTTTCAATCCTGTGTTAAAAGCAATAGGACTCTAACCGTACTGATGAGCTGTGATACAGCGAAACAGATCTGTCTGCGGATGACTATATATATATATATATATATATATGTAATTACTTAGTTTTGGGTCATAATAAAATTAGACCATTGCACATTTGTATTAAAAAATGTTCAATACAATTATATTGTAGAACTTTTGAATATTTTCCATTTGTAAACGAGTTATTATGCGACCTAGGTTTCTACCACGTGGTGTCTTCAGGTAATTTACAAAAACTGATTTTTTTTTTTGTTTTTTTTTGTTTTTGCTTTTTTACAGAACGCTCACATAACGAGGAGTTTTTGAACTCGCAATTTTTTAAATGGTCAAAATAAAATACATTTGGGACCAACCAAAATACTTTTAAGACCAGATGGTTCAATTACAGGTCTACATTTGAAATAGAAAACTTTAAAAAATTGTACAAAATTGGCTAGCTACATGTAGAAATAAAAATTAAAATATGCAAAAGACCCAGACATAACGTGGAGTATAGTGAAAACAGCCAAGCCTTACAACGGTGGCAAAATATGTAGACTGTGCGAGGAAGAAAATTTAGCGATTGTGTCATTCCCAAACAAAAATGAATTATTGAATGAAAGAACAAAAATTATGACTACGTGTAACCAAACCATAAAATACCTATTAGGTTCGTACAAGAATGAATGAAAATGTTATAAATTGTTATAATTTGTTGTAATATTAAAAATTGCGCGTTCAGAAACTCTCCGTTACGGGAGCATCTTTAAATAAAAAAAACAAACAGTAAAATCAGTTACTGGAAATCACCTAAAGACGCCACATGGTAGAAACCTAGGTCGCGTAATAACCGATTTAAAATAACTATATATATATATATATATAATTTCTGGAGTTTTTAGTGGACACACGGACAAATATCGAGCTTTATATCCTAGATGAGACGGAGGACGCTGAAATCATGGGATTTTTTTTTTTTGTTTTTTGTTTTTTGCCTCATTTAACGTTTAACTGAACGCGTTTATCCATGCAATATTGATTTTACGCCTAACTCATAAATAAATAAATTTAAAAACTGATAAAACAGATAATCGGTGATGCCAACATAAATTGGGGAGCTAAAATGAATATTTTTTATTGCTTCTATTTGACATTGCTTTACTTTATTTATCATTTTTCAATTCCATTTAGTTTTTCACATAAAATAGTTTTATTATATTTTTTTTATATTTCCTATTTTAGGGATTTATTTTACACTACTGAAAATTTAGTATAAAACATATTTTAAAATATATTATAAAATATTATATAATATATTATACAATATTTTTAAATATTGTATAATGAAAGATTTTATAACATATAATTTTAAAATAATATAATGAAAAATTTTATAAAATATTATATAATATATTAGAAAATATCATAAAATATAACAAAATATAACAGAATATATCATAAATATCATAATATATCATAAATATCATAATATATATGTTATATAAGTTTATGCATTGTGGTGCGGTGGATATCGGTTGTGAACGAGAAATTGGGGAGCTGAGTACGAATTCCAGTTGAATTCATTGCATTCATTTACGGGTAAATACCCTTGGGAAATATATTAATCCGTCTGTTCCCTCCAGTTATGGATTAAATTAAAGAACAGACTGGGTTCTATAGCCTTTGCTGGCAACCAGTCTACCACATGAATTTATGCGAATAATCTTCCGCCCAGTCAGTCATGACTGGCACTTAACAAACTGACTAATATATGTTGTAAAATATTATCAAATCTCTTATAAAATATGAAAAAATCTTATTAAAATATTATAAAATATATTATGAAATGTAAATGCTTCACCTGGGTTGGTGTAGTGATGTGCAGTAATCTGATTCCCCAAATTCTTACTGCCTCCGGTCAACGTTCCAAATGAGCAGCAGGAAAGAAATAACGATTTTCACTATAAAGTACGACCGTCTCCTTCGATAACAACCACCGCAAGTAGATAAAAGACATTCAAGTAATCTGTATACTCAGGACAAATGTGTGCAATTAGTGACGGTATCAAATCTGGGACGCCAATCGCATGAAATGGGGAATGGTTGATCGAAAAGTATGAGATCAAAATACACACACACACACACACACACACACACACACATACACACACACGCACACACACACACGCACACACACACACGCACACACATAGATAGATAGATAGATAGATAGATAGATAGATAGATAATGAAAAAGACTGAGATAGATAGATAGATAGATAGATAGATAGATAGATAGATAGATAGATAATGAATAGAATGAGATAGATAGATAGATAGATAGATAGATAGATAGATAGATAGATAGATAGAATGAAAGAAATAGATAGATAGATAGATAGATAGATAGATAGATAGATAGATAGATAGATAGATAATGAAAAAGACTGAGATAGATAGATAGATAGATAGATAGATAGATAGAATGAAAGAAATAGATAGATAGATAGATAGATAGATAGATAGATAGATAGATAGATAGATAAAATGAATGAAATAGATGATAGATAGATAGATAGATAGATAGATAGATAGATAGATAGATAGATAGATTCTTCATAACTCGTTTACAAATTAAGAATATTCAAAAGTTCTACAATATAATTGTATTGCACACTTTTTAATACAACTGTGTACTGGTCTAAGGTAATGATGAACAAAAACTAAATAAATAAATAATATATATATATATATATATATATATATATATATATATATATATATATATATATATGCGTGTGTGTGTGTGTGTGTATATATATATATATATTGTGTGTGTGTTGTGTGTGTGTGTGTGTGTGTGTGTGTGTGTGTGTGTGTGTGTGTGTGTGATATATTTTAAAAAGAATAGACGTCTTTCGTTGGCTTAAATTGTAAAGGGTCATGAAAAGGACAAAACCAAAAGGGAATAATCACAAAGCTGGGAGAAGATGGAACTCGTTTAAAAGTAAACTTTAATGAAAAAAAAAATATTAAAATGTAAGCGGGGTGTATACATGTAATTCCACAAGAGTGAAATAAAAAGAGAAAAATGTTACACTCACTAACTCTCCAGTAATTGCAACGAGCGAAGGAAATATTCTTTCTCCCTGCACAGGTTCGGCTGCTGGATTTTTTAGGCAAATAGCCTCCAAAACACGAAGATGATAAGCCGATCGAGCACTGTGCAAAACAGAAAACCAATTGTCCTCATACGAGGAGGCACATGCTTGATTGTCCAGCAAGTGTTGACCAATTGCGAATCGCCTGAAGACACCACACGGCAGAAACCTAGGTCGCATAATAACTCATTTACAAATGGAGAATATTCAAAAGTTCTACAATATAATTGTATTGAACATTTTTTAATACAGCTGTATATTGGTCTAATTTTATTATGACCAGAAACTAAGTAATTGAATAATCAATATATATATATATATATATATATATATATATATATATATATATATATTGAAGAGATTTATAGGTCAGATTTAAATTAAACGAGTAAATAGTTGTATTAGAAAGTGATCAATGCACGTTTGAAGGAAGATGAAAATTTAACATATAAATCATTTAAATATTTAGGTCGGGAAGATCAGCCGGTTACGCTGCCATATTTTCGTCCATTTTGGTTTTATCAGGTGATTGATTGATTGATTGATTAATTAATACTTAGTTTTTGGTCACAATAAGGTTAAATCAGTACACATTTGTATTAAAAAGTGTTCGATACAATTCTATTGTAGAACTTTTGAATATTTTTCATTTATAAACGAGTTATTTCGCTACCTTGGTTTCCACCACGAATGGTTTCTTCAGGCACTGTCTACATATGGTGGACAAATATGTGGACTGTGCCAAGAAGAAAAATTAGAAATTATGACATACCCAAATAAAGACGAACTGTTAAATGAAAGAACAGAAATTATGACAAAATGCATCCACACTAAGAAATACCTCTTAGGTTCATACAAACATGGATGAAAACGTCATAATTCGTTTGAATTTAAACAATGCGCGTTCATAAATTCCCTGCCACGTGAACGTTCAAATAAAACAACGTTACAAGAGCGTTCTTAAAAAGAAAAACGGTAAACGGTAAAATCAGTTATTAAAAATCGCCTGAAGATACCAATCATGGGAGAAACCTGGGTTGCAAAATAACTTGTTTAAAAATGAAAAAAAAAATGTATATATGTATATATATTGATTGTTTAATACTTAGTTTTTGGTCATAATAGGTTTAGACAAGTACACATTTGTGTGTGTATATATATATATATATATATATATATATATATATATACGCTTGTGTGTATGAGAGAGAGAGAGATACTCTGTGTGTGTGTGTGTGTGTGTGTGTGTGTGTGTGTGTGTGTGTGTGTGTGTGGCCAAGTTTACGATCTTTTTCTGACAAAGAAACCGGGGTATGATTCTCACAATGTTCATTTGGATGGCTCCTTGTTATTATTGGCCTGAAAAAAACAATCACAGCGCGCAGTAACTTTGTGAAAGAAGGTTGAATCATAAGTCACCAATCATTCAGACTGACAGGCGTAAGGGTTTTGTAAAAAAATGTGTTAAAACTTTTTTAGCAGATACAATACTCGCTTACTTAGACTACTCACAGTGGTATACGTATGAAATACTCTAGACTGATTCCAACGGTTTAAAAATCACTTGAGTTCTTTATTTGATTATCTGTACTAATTCGTTTGTGTTACTGGATTTAGTTATTACTTGACAAAATCCTCCTCTTGAAATCTTTTAATAATAAATATTTTATTTATTAGCATTTGTCCCCCCACTTCTCTTTCTGGCAAGTTCACCAACGTACGGTATTTTATATTTTTACGTTTTGAGTCAATCTCCAGTTTTTTCTGTACATTTACTTTTTCTTGTACGTTCAACAAATTCTTGGTGTGTTGGTACATCAAAAGTATTATACACTACTTGCATATGATCTTCTTTTCTTGCGAGAATTTTCTTCACTAAAAATTTTCTTTAAATTATTGCAATATCTTTTGAGTTTCCTATTTTTCCTTATATCAAGTATATCATCTTTCCGATTCGTGACATTATAACGCCGTTTTCACAAATTTCTTTTCCATTTTTATACACTCTGCAAAACACTTTTTCGTCAATTTTGAAAACTTTAGTGTACTTTTTTCCTCTGTACTTTTTTTTGCCTGGTCAAACACTTATATACTTTTTTTTGTGAACATTAATTCTGCCGACGACATGCCTGACCATGAATTGGGATTTGATGCTATCTGGTAGACTATCAGAAACTTTTGTAGTGCTTCTTCGCTTATTTTTTTTATTAATTGTTTTTTAATGCTCTATTGAAAGTAACTCTAAACCGTTCAGCTTGTACCGTTTGATCTTGGGTGACATGGCGGAGTGGTAATAGGTTCAATTTACAAAAACCTTCGACTTCGTGAGCAGTGAATCCTTTATCCGAGATTATGGCATCCAGAAAAACATATCTTGCAAACAGATCGTGCAAAATTTAACTTCAACGGTACAAGTTTTTTTTATTGTGATTTATCATTTGCTGTATTTTTGTTTTTTTTGTTTTTGGCGGGGGGTTGCACTTACAAATTTCAGGTCACTTAGTAAAGCTGTTCACTATCACAAGATAATGTGATCCATTTCTTGGATCTACAAAATTTATGTGCAGTCTTGACCACAGAGTGTCTGTCTTTCGCCAAGTTTGTAATTTCGTGGTAGGCAGTCTTTGAGATTTGAAAAAGAAATCACTCGACCGGCAGTCAAGAACGAGGGAAAATTTACTCGCCTTAAGATCATTTTACTCGACCGACTCCATTTTCTTAAGAGTTGCCTTACGTAAACATAGCGTGAATCGCTGACGGAAAACAAAAAATGAAATTTTAATTAAAATTTTGAACGTGTTAGAAAGGATTTAAAAATTTAAAAATATTTTTAAAAAATTGATCTTTCCTCTTACTAAGATGACAAAACTTTGTTTTAATAAGTTTGAACCCTTTTAAAATCATGAAATGCTGGGTTGACAAATGAGTGGAGGTACCTAAATTCTTAACAATTTTCTATTAAAAAAATTACTTGTATAATTTGTTTTTTTGGTATGTGTTTGAAAGAAGTATGCGTATTTTTTCTTTCTTTCAAATGTTCGTTTTTACTTTTCGTAAGCGGAGAGGAAATAGAGGGTCATATTTTTCCAGGTGAGATTTAATCTAGGTGACAGAGATATTTTTGCTCCACTCTGGAAGCGTTAATTAAACGAATGTTTACACTGACCGGGACAATAAAAGCCACTAGTTCAATAATGTCATTGTAGGTCATTTCTAAGTAACTTGTGAATCTTCAGTGGCATACTTTTGGGTTGTAAAAGAATCAGATTTCTTTTTTCATTGGGAGATTTTTAATCGACCCGCGGACGAGTAAAGCAATAACTTCAATCGCCTAATTAAGTTTTTAGTCGTCTGAGGCGATCGGGCGAGTGAAATCTCAAAGGCTGGAGGTAGATAATTTGGTTGCCAGAGCACAAATACTTTTTTAATGTCTTGATCGATTTTGGTCCAGTATATATAACTTGTGATAAAAGATTTCATCCTTGGAATTCCTGAATGTTCACTATAAAATTTATTTAACATCTGGTTTTGTAATATACTATTTATTACGACTCTTTATGCGAACATTAGTACTCCGTCACATAGTGTTGAGCGTTCAATTCTGGATTTTTTTTTTTTAATCATATCACCTCAAGCAAGGCGATAACGCCACTGATTTCGCAGGGGGCTACCTAAAGGTAAAAAGAATGGAAAAGAGAAAGCCGGAAACCACATCCTAAACAGGAAACAAGGGATGAACCTCTTCACCTGTTCAACAGACGTGGGTGGAGTGTGAACCGGGCGATAATTTAGTCTATCTACTCCAAGTGAAAAAAATTAAAAAAAAGAGTGAAGAGATTGGAAAAGAGAAAACCGGAAACCGAATCCTAAACAGTAAACAAGGGATGAGCCTCTTCACCTGTTCAATAGACGTGGGTGGAGTGTGAACCGGGCGATAGTTTAGTCTATCTACTCCAATTGAAAAAAATAAAATAAAATAAAAAAGTGAAAAGATTGAAAAGAGAAAACCGGAAACCGAATCATAAACAGGAAACAAGGAATGAGCCTCTTCACCTGTTCAGTAGATGTGGGTGGAGTGTGAACCGGGCGACAGTTTAGTCTATCTACTCCAATTGAAAAAAATAAAATAAAATAAAGAAGTGAAAAGATTGAAAAGAGAAAACTGAAACCGAATCATAAACAGGAAACAAGGGATGCGCCTCTTCACCTGTTCAGTAGATGTGAGTGGAGTGTGAACCGGGCGATAGTTTAGTCTATCTACTCCAATTGAAAAAAATAAAATAAAATAAAAAAGTGAAAAGATTGAAAAGAGAAAACCGGAAACCGAATCATAAACAGGAAACAAGGGATGAGCCTCTTCCCCTGTTCAATAGACGTGGGTGGAGTGTGAACCGGGCGATAGTTTAGTCTATCTACTCCAATTGAAAAAAATAAAATAAAAAAGTGAAAAGAGAAAACCGGAGACCGAATCATAAACAGGAAACAAGGGATGAGCCTCTTCACCTGTTCAGTAGATGTGGGTGGAGTGTGAACCGGGCGATAGTTTAGTCTATCTACTCCAATTCAGTTTAGGATTGCGTTCTTTCTTGCTGTCTTTTAATTGTTTCTTTTCTTTTTTTTTTCTTTTTTTTTTTTTCGCAATAATCATGTCTTGTCCTGCTTCTTTTATTTCTTCCAGGTTAACTCGTAATTCACATACTGCATTCCATAATATATTTTTAATTTTTATTTCACTCTTTATTGCTGCAATCACAGTATCCTCAAAAAGTTTTGTTATTTTTCGTTTCATTCTTGAAAAACTTATCGACATGTCTTCATTTTTGGGTTTGTTGGTATTTCCTCCTAAAATCGCAGTTTAATAAAATAATACCCTGTATGCGTAAGAATTTTTTTTCTCGAACCCAAAATTGATAATAGATGTCTATGACCTGTCTGCAACCGAACATCCGTTCTGTGTATTATTTGTAATTTTTTTCACAGCAAATATTATTGCTAACTTCTTTTCTTTTATCTAGCTGTAGTATTTTATCTTCTGGTAGTATGAATCACGAAGCATGTGCAACTGCTTCATTGCTACAATCACTGCATTTATGTAAAATTACTGTTCCTATTCCATAATCACTAGCATCTGAAGCCAATACGATTTCTGCTTTCGAATCGTGGTGTGCTAACGATAAGTCTGGCATCAATATTTTTATTATTTCTTTGAGCGCCTGCTGACACCTATCACTTCAGTTCCACTTTACGCCCTTTTTAGGGAAATTGTTTAGTAGAGCTTTCAAATTTTGCATATTAGGTGCATAAATTTGATAATATGTTACTAATCCCAGGAATGTTTGTAAAGTAGTAACGGTTGTCGAGGGAGGGATATTCTTTATTGCACTTATTGCACGGATCTGGTTGACGACCATTTTTGTCAATGATTTGTCCTAGATACTTAATTTTAGGCAAAAACAATCCACACTTTTCTTCACTGTTTAAATATATGATTTCGTATTTTTAAAAATCTGTTTTAACATGACCTATATGTTGTTCCTTAAATACACTTTTAAATAATATATCATCGGGATAAACAACTGCGAAATCGTAATCTGCAAGTATGTTATCCATAGCTTGCTGAAACATAGCTGGAGCTACTTTTATACCTAAAGGAAGTCGGGTCGGCTTATACTTTGTGCGTATCTGTAGTTCTAAACTCTGAACATTCTTCTTCAGAATGATACAGCTTCGAAAATATTTTTCGGCCGTTTAACCTTGAAACAATTTCCTCTGAACTTGGTAATTTGTAATCATATAGTTCTAAATACTTGTTTAAATCTGTCGAAAATCAACACAAATTCAAATTTGAATATTTTATCTTTATACACACTGCTGATGCTGCCTATTTTGAATCCATAATCTTTTCAATTGCACCTAGTTTTTCGAGTCTGTCATTTTATTTGTTGACTTGATCTGTAGTAAACAAAACAAATTCTAGTTTTAAAAATTCAAATCTGACTCATTGTTAGAAATAAACGATTTTTCGCGAATTTACAAACTTTGCTTAACACACACAAAACTTGCGAAATTCCACACCTCGATGCGAAATGTTTGTCGTCCAATGGAAAGGCCAGGATCACATCTGGGAGTGAATTCCAAAACGAAATAAAAGACGAGCAAGCTTGACCGTTGCGTCAGAGTGTTAAGATAAGGAGCGTAATTAACACGTACCCTAGACTCACATCAAGCGATCGCTATTATTATCTCTCTCTTTCTCTCTCACCTCTCACCTCTCACCTCCTTCTTATTCATCGTTCACCACTCAACTGCCTTTTCACCATTCACCGCGAGGAATAATTTCAAAGACACTCCTATCCAATGACAACGCTCAGAGATACACACATACGTTCCTGCCTACGTACACATAAACTCACTCATGCAAAGACTACTACAAACTCTCTTGATACCCTTAACCTCTTAATACTATTTCTGTTGGAACGTTTAACTACTACCAATTCATGTTATTCTTTTCTATCAATAAATTTCTATTCAAACATGCCAAAGGTATACTTTTATTCTTTCTCAAATCCACACATTCCACTCAACAACATTCTTATAATTATGAATAAATCTGTAAGTTGTAGGGAGTTTTGTTATGTATGACACAAGACCGATTTAAAAATAACTTTAAACATCTCCCTACAGCTTCAGACAGATGATGCGAATGGTGCACTCCATTTTGATTTAAATACTGGCGTTGAACCTTTTTAAATTCAAAATTTCACATTGAATTCGGAACACCGACCCAACTCATTTGACAGAAAATTTGGAAAACATTTTTAAAATTCTTCCTTTCAATTTTCACTTTGTTTTTTTGTTTTATGTTTTGTTTTGTTGTTGTTGTTTTTGTTTTGTTTTTTAACTGATAAACGTTTATATGTAAATCCTACAACTCAAATGATTCCATCCAGTCAGTTCGTAGAAACGCATAGGCCTTGGCTTTTACACACTTACTATGGAATGAAAAACTTACAAGTCATTTCGAATATAAAATATAATTCCTCACCTAATACACCCCCAGGCGACTTTTGAAATCGTTTTAAATATAGGCTTTTCCATTTCTTTCCATTAATTTTTATGGCTTCATTAATTATTGTGATATCAGCATTCGCATTTTCCATTCGCATCATTTATACTTACATTCATAAATTTTCTTTGGTTTCTATAATTGTTTTTCCATCGCAACGATGTGTAGAATTTTTTCTGTAAGAAATTTTCCTTGGCTTAGTTTTACAATGTGACTCTTTATGTTCTAGTTTTCCATACTTGTAACATTTCAAAACCTTAAACGGATAGCCGTTTACAAGATGTAACCTTTTATAGCTACAGCCAAAAAAAAATCGCTGAAAATAAAAAATAACATAGTCTGAAGGAAAAGGTCTCAAACTAAATAAAAACAGTTTTCTCGGCAAAATGTTTATGCTGTCATAAAGAGAATAGATCAAAGTATTTTTTAATTATTTTTTTTTAAATCTTTAATTGTTTTTAACTAATTTTCAGTGGTAGAAAATCTTTTTTTTCTCTCGTCAGTTCGAGGCCTAAATTGACGCTAGAGTTTATTACTTCAAAACGCAATATTACGCAAAGGCATTTATTGACTGTGAAAGACACATTCATTTGGAAATTCTTGCTAAAATCAAATAATGGTCGGATTTTGATGAAAATTTCAGAACTTATTCATCACTGACTGAAATCAGTTTTTAAATAATTATTTTTAGAAAATATTGGTAAAAACATTTTTTATATATGTTACCCACCTCCACCAATTAATTTCCAGAAATGTCGAAAAATGCAACTAGGTCTCAACATATAAATAATTTTAATTAAATTCAGGAGTCATTGGGGAATGCTAATCAACTGTCTTTTTTTCTTCAAAACCTGCTCAATGTAGAAAATCTGCTCCGAATTGCAAAAACAAATATTCAATAAAACTATACCATTTATTATTTAGATAAACTTTTAATTGTGTTTATAAACATAAATTAAAATGATATCACAGGCTGATAATTTTCCATTAATATTGAATTTTTACAAGAATTGTTTTCATTTTTATTATTTTTTATTAAGTAATTTCTAAAAAGTTTCAAATTTTTTTAAAATTTCCTCCTCATAGGTCTTCCTGATTTTTGAAAATTAATGTGTAGTGAATATATTTATTAATCGAAGAATTTAAAAGCTTATTATATATAATGGTGCTCATTTTTTGTTAAATAATTAAAACATTTTAATTTTCTATACGTTGATTACCAGTATTTTGTTAATACAATTTATCAATTAAAGCTAAAATTCTCTGTATCCTTACCCGCCTATCACCCAGCCTCTGACATTTCCTATATTTAATCAGCCTTTCTCTACTCTATGTAGCCCCCTGCGCAGTAGTGGCAGTGACATGCCTTGCTCGGGGTGAAACGCTTATATAAAAAAATAAAAATAAAAACAAAAAAAATTCAAGAAAAACAATTATTTTAGTTCAATTTAAATTGAGGTATCGAAAATTTGAGTGGAGGTACCTATTAAATTTTTATATCTGAAACACTAATTTATTTTTTTGCTTATTTTTCTTTTGCCGATATGTATGGACATTGTCTTTCCTCAATATGTTAGGCATCACATCTCAGATTCAAGACTTTCTGATACTCATCTTATAGTTCCTGTAAATTTAATCTCTTGGCTTTCAATTAAAGCTAAAATTTTCTGTATCCTTACCCGCCTATCACCCACCCTCTGACATTTCCTATATTTAATCATCCTTTCTCCACTCCATGTAGCCCCCTGCGCAGTAGTGGCAGTGACATGCCTTGCTCGGGGTGAAACGCTTATAAAAAAAAAAAAAAGATTCAAGAAAAACATTTTTTTTAATTCAATTTAAATTGAGGTATCGAAAATTTGAGTGGAGGTACCTATTAAATTTTTATATCTGAAACACGAATTTATTCTTTTTGCTTATTTTTCTTTTGCCGATATGTATGGACATTGTCTTTCCTCAATATGTTAGGCATCACATCTCAGATTCAAGACTTTCTGATACTCATCTTATATTTCATGCATTGTAGTTTTATTATTCTGTTCTAATGTCATTAGAATTTCCAATGCGTCTTTTTTTCGCCGTTAACCTTCTGCGTCATTTTACGACGTTAACCTTCTGCGTCATTTTTCGCCGTTAACCTTCTGCGTCATTTTACGACGTTAACCTTCTGCGTCATTTTTCGCCGTTAACCTTCTGCGTCATTTTTCGCCGTTAACCTTCTGCGTCATTTTACGACGTTAACCTTCTGCGTCATTTTTCGACGTTAACCTTCTGCGTCATTTTTCGCCGTTAACCTTCTGCGTCATTTTTCGCCGTTAACCTTCTGCGTCATTTTACGACGTTAACCTTCTGCGTCATTTTTCGACGTTAACCTTCTGCGTCATTTTTCGACGTTAACCTTCTGCGTCATTTTTCGCCGTTAACCTTCTGCGTCATTTTTCGCCGTTAACCTTCTGCGTCATTTTTCGACGTTAACCTTCTGCGTCATTTTTCGACGTTAACCTTCTGCGTCATTTTTCGCCGTTAACCTTCTGCGTCATTTTTCGACGTTAACCTTCTGCGTCATTTTTCGCCGTTAACCTTCTGCGTCATTTTACGACGTTAACCTTCTGCGTCATTTTTCGACGTTAACCTTCTGCGTCATTTTTCGCCGTTAACCTTCTGCGTCATTTTACGACGTTAACCTTCTGCGTCATTTTTCGCCGTTAACCTTCTGCGTCATTTTTCGCCGTTAACCTTCTGCGTCATTTTTCGCCGTTAACCTTCTGCGTCATTTTACGACGTTAACCTTCTGCGTCATTTTTCGACGTTAACCTTCTGCGTCATTTTTCGCCGTTAACCTTCTGCGTCATTTTTACGACGTTAACCTTCTGCGTCATTTTTCGACGTTAACCTTCTGCGTCATTTTACGACGTTAACCTTCTGCGTCATTTTTCGACGTTAACCTTCTGCGTCATTTTACGACGTTAACCTGCGGACGAAAATTAACCCCTTAGACATCTCCATGTTGATGTTCCTAGAAGGCTTTGGCGTCGACAGACTAACAGAAATAATAAACGAAATCTACAGCAAAGGAATGGGAACTCCATCGAACAATCAGTTTAATGAGCCACATAACAAAACTCATCATCCGGATTCAGATGAAGAGAGCGCATAGCAGAATCGGCCCAGAGATGGGACAGGAACAATGTAGATTCGTTAAAGATACCGGAAAAAGGAATGCGATATTCACGATCAGAATACTATCTGAACGAGCAGTAAAAATGCAAAATAACTTTTATCTGTGCTTTATAGACTAGGCAAAGGCGTTTGACAAAGTACGACACAAGGACTCGATAGAGATACTCAACAACCCCGACATTTTCGGAAAAGTCGTTAGGAAAATCAAGAATCTATTTTGGCATCAAAACGATTGTGTACGATTAGGAAGTTATGCAAAAATAAAAAGGGGCGTAAGACAAGGATATGTTTCCTCACCGAATCTTTTCAACCTGTACAGCGAAGCAATTATGAGAGAAATAAAAGCCTTGCCAGGATTCGTCATTGGGGGCCACAATCTCAACAATATCAGATACGCGGATGACACGGTGCTGATTGCAAACACGGAAAGGAAAATGCAGGACCTTCTAGAGAAGTTAGCAAAAGAAAGTGAAAAGAAAGGGTTGAGCATGAACCTAAAAAAATGAGGAGACCAATATCCAGTGCACCACATAATCCGGATTCAGATGAACAGAGTACGCAGTAGAATCGGCTCAGAGAAAGGACAGGAACAATGCGGATTCGTTAAAGATACCGGAACGAGGAATGCGATATTCATGTTCAGAATGCTATCTGAACGAGAAATACAAATGCAGAAGGACCTTTATCTGTGCTTTGTTGACTACGCAAAGGCGTTTGACAAAGTTCGACACAGGTACTTGATAGAGATGCCTGACAACTTCGACATTTTCGGAAAAAGACGTTAGGATAATCAAGATAGGATAATCTTGCGTACGTATAGAAAGTGAACTCAGCAGGTATAGAAAAATAGAAAGAGGCGTAAGACAAGGATGTGTTTTCTCACAGGATCTATTCAACCTGTACAGCGAAGCAATTATGATTGAAATAAAAGCCTTGCCAGGATTCGTCATTGGCGGCCATAATCTCAACAATATCCGATACGCGGATGACACATTGCTGATAGCAGACACGGAAAGGAAAATGCAGGACCTTCTAGAGAAGTTAGCAAAAGAAAGTGAAAAGAAAAGACAGAGCATAAACCTCAAGAAACCTGAATGTGTGGCCATCAGCAAAAAGAGGAGCCCAATATGCTGACTGCAAGTCGGAGGATCTAAAATGAAACAAGTAAAAAAATTCAAATACCTGGGAAGTGTATTAACAGAGGATGGAAAATGTGACACGGAAATCCAAAGAGGCATTGGCATAGCCAAAGACGCATTTCAGAAGCTAACCAGAGTACTAAAAGACAAAAAAGTCTCATTAGAAACAAAGAAAAGAGTACTGGAATGCTATGTGATATCTGTCCTTCTGTATTGAAGTCAATGCTGGACGATCTCATTAAAGATGAAGGAGAGGCTTGAGGCAACAGAAATATGATTCTACAGAAGGATGCTGAGGATATCATGGACAGAGCACGTGTGCAACGATGAGATGTTGGAAAGGTTGGTTGGTTGTTTTGTTTTTATGGCATATCAACATCGGCGGGTCATTTATTGCCAACTAAATTTTATTTATTTATTGCTGGTAATACCTTTTTATTTCAACAATTTATTTTTTTTTTATATAAGTTTTGTGTCTAGTAATACTTTTTTCTTTTCGAGTATCAAGATTCATTGGGATTTGTTTTTAAGGGCAGGATCCCCAAGTCCTACCCCGTTATTTAACCCATAACTGGAGGAAAGGGACGGATTAATACCTTTCCCAAGAGCACCAGTGCTTAAGTGAATGCAGCGTATTCAACTAGAATTCGAACTCGGCTCACCGATTTCTCTTTCCGAGCCAATATCCACTGCACCACAACGCACATCCGTCACTAAACGCTTACAGCACCTGGTATTCCTAAACGGTCACCCATCTAAGTCCTGACCAGGCTCAACGTTGCTTAACTTCGGTGATCGAGCGAGAACCGGTGTATTCAACGTGATATGGCCGGAATGATATGTTGGAATGGATGCAAACGTGAAGAAAACTGATACTAAATATCAGGAAGAGATAAACGAGGTTCCTGGGACACGTAATGAGGAAGGAGGGCCTGGAGAACTTAATACGCATAGGTCAGATAAGTGGAAGGGGAGACAGGAGAAAGCATCGTGAGACGTACTTGTTAGGTCTGAGCAAATGGATGGCGGTGCGGGGCTTAGAACTGACACCAAGAGAAAAAATACTGAGGGTGACAAGAGACAGAGCCAAGTGGACACGGCACATAAAGATGAAGAAAAAGAATCTACGGATTCGTGTGCCACATAGCTTATCGGCACGTCTATCAAATACAGAAGACATGAGTTCAATCCTCACGCTCGTCTCAGGTTACATTCTATCTTTTAATATTCATCATTTAGTAATCAGCGGCTTCATCAAAGATAAATTGCCTGCATAAATTATTTAAAAAAAATAATAAGTTCGTCCTTTGTTGAATCGTCTTACTGTAATTCGCTGTTGCACCATTTGTCTCCTAAGCCAGAAGATATGAATTAAATCTGCGCTGTCGTTTAAAGTTAAGTTTTATCTTTTAACAATTATCATTTGGTTTCCTGGAGGTTGAAGAAGTATATGGAAGGGCGAAGCGCAAGAAAAAATCTGATGGAGTAGAATTGTCGGCTGCATTTGGTTGATCTAACTTTAATGAATGAGTCCTTGTTGCTCGTCTGGTTAACCGAATAAACTCATATGGCCGGGGCACTAGTGACTTAAGTTCGTCGGGGCAGAGATTCATGACTCGATATTAGAAGACTTTTAGATTACGTCTGTATTAAAGAATCAAAGATCAGTTGATACTGAAAAGTGCTGCTCGTAACTGGATGAATTAAAGGTAGCAATTTAAAAAAAAGCACAGAATTGGACAGGAAATGTATCCATCCGGATAAGACCAGATCTCATGTTTCTTTGGCGACCCGTTAAAAATTGTTACAGCATGGCTGGGATATGTTACCCAACCTTCAATATATTCACCACATATTGCTCTTTCAGGTTTTCATTTATTCAAGTCCTTGCCAGATAATCCCAATGTTATATTTTTTTTATGTTTTGGATGACATAAAAAAAACTACCTTAATGAGTTCTTTGTCGAAAAACTACCGAAGTTCTGGGAAGACGGAATCTTCAAGTTGAAGGAAAAATAGAGAAAGTTTGTGCAAGAAAATGGTTCATATTTAGTTGAATGAATACTTAATGACATCATTTTTTTTTAATTCCCCTTAAAATCGGCATGAACTTTAATTTCCCTAAAAAACAGACATGAACTTTAATTTCCCTTAAACATCGGCATGAACTTTAATTCCCCTTAAATCTCGACATGAACTTTAATTTCCCTTAAAAATCGGCATGAACTTTAATTTCCCTAAAAAACGAACATAAACTTTAATTTTACTTAAAAATCGGCATGAACGTTAATTTCCGTTAAAAATCGGCATGAACTTTAATGTCCCTTAAAAATCGGCATGAACTTTAATTTCCCTAAAAAACAAACATAAACTTTAATTTTACTTAAAAATCGGCATGAGCTTTAATTTCCCTTAAAAATCGGCATGAATTTTAATTTCCCAAAAAAACAGACATAAACTTTAGTTTCACTTAAATATCGCCATGAACTTTAATTTCCCTTAAATATCGGCGTGAATTTTAATTTCCCTAAAAACAGACATAAACTTTAGTTTCACTTAAAAATCGACATGAACTTTAATTTCCCTAAAAAAGACATGAACTTTAATTTCTTAAAAAGATCCTCATGAACTTTAATTTCTCTTTAAAATCGGCATGACATTTCCGAACAACCCAATATAATGAAATGTTTACGCATTTCTTTCTCTTAAATTTGAAATTCAGAGTTTATGCTTCGTTTATAACTCGAGAAACCGATTAATTCTGCTACTTAATTCGTAGCTGTGAAAAGCAAATAGGGTTTCATGCCTTTTCCAATGGAAAAGCATCAGACTAGGGAAGAACTTGTACTCTGTTTGCCGATTACACTTTCTGCGCCGACGATTGTTATAATAGCAGCACCTTCACTTAGTTAAGTGATACACGTTTGGGCGATCATGTCTCGAAAGAGACACGACTGACCGAGCAAAAGATTTTCCCGCTGTAGGTTGCCATTACTTTCTGCGGTAGACTGGTTGCCAACCAAGGCTATAGAACCCAGTCTGTTTTCTGTTTAACCCATAGCAAAAGGGTGAAGAGACGGCTTAATATCTTTCTTAAGAGTATTTGCGCATAAGTGAATTCAAATGGAATTAGAACTCAGCTCTCTGGTTTACTAATTCTGAGCCGATAGCCACTGCACCAAGGCGCACATTATTTATCTTATTTTTCCTAGTTGATGTCGAGGAAAAAAGTTCAGGTCTTGTATTAAAAGGCGTTCCGTTTCTCTTTTTAGGTACCCTCTCCGTGACCACATTCATGGCTCCTGGACTGCGATGTTATTCTTTTTAAGTCTGAAATTCCATTTGAAAAATTTTACTTTTGTAATTTGATGATCTTGAAATTCACTTTTTTCTTTTTTAATGTTTTTCCCTTGCAATTTGAACAAACAATAATCAATGTAAAAAACAAAAAAAAAACATGGAGTTAATTAGCGACTACATAAAATCGAAGATATTCGAGATTTATATCGAAGGAAAGAAAATGAAAATCCGATTGGAAAGAAAACAATCCAATTTAATATTAATTAGTGATGAGCCGCCAATTAATTAGGACGAACAATGTGACAGGCCGGTGATCAGATTAGAACACATGAAAAATCAGTTTTTTAATTGAAAAATATTATAAATAAATCGATCGGATAACGCGAGTGCAGAAGCTATTCATTGGCCACTGTTTTGCCATGAAATTCATCCATTTTAATCAAACCGTTGTCATCTGAATTCTGCTTTCTTTTTTCTTTTTTTTTCGATTTTATTGTTTTTATCTTAATATTATTTAATTTTCTAGTCTATGTACAATGAATGTTGGTGTGGCTATTTTCTATGTACCGTGTCCCTTCAGAACTTAAACAACCATGGCTCTCCACAATTTCTTGTTCTTTGCAGTTCTTAATAAATGTTTTTATTATCCCTCATAAAGCCTGTTCTGTCATTTTCTCAAACTCGCTAGGTAGGTTATGTGTTGTCTTCCTCTGGCCCTCATGATCCCAATCTTTGCCTTGTGAGTATTAAAATTTCGAAGCTCTCTTTTCTAATTATGTGCCTTAGAAATTTGAACTGCCTCTCCCTGATGTTAAATGTAAATATTCCTTTAGTATTTGTCTATATTTCTGAGATGAGGTAGTATTTACAGTATTTACATTATTTAGACTATTATCCTCATCTTTGTTGCCATTTGTACGATGTTTCAGCCGTTGTACGCTCTGGCCTTCTTCAGGTGCTAGGAATTTCAAACCGAATCCTTTGTTTATATTTCTGAGATGAGGTAGTATTTACAGTATTTACATTATTCAGAATATTGTCCTCATCTTTGTTGCCATTTGTACGATGTTTCAGCCTTTGTAAACTCTGGCCTTCTTCAGGTGCTAGGAATTTCGAACCGAATCCTTTGTTTATATTTCTGAGATGAGGTATTATTTACAGTATTTACATTATTCAGACTATTATCCTCATCTTTGTTGCCATTTGTACGACGTTTCAGCCGTTGTACGCTCCAGCCTTCTTTAGATGCTGCTAAAGGAGACAATTTGAGGCTAGTGATTTGAATGGCGGTTTGAATAATACGGTTGGACTGAAACGGATTTTCTGTTAAAAGACAAGTGAGTAAACTCTCAACTCAGAGAACAATGTTACTGAAGTTTTTTTTAAATACCAGTTTTTCCTCGCATTCACTTACGCACAAATACTTTTGGTAAAAGCCATTTGGACCGAGCCAGTACGTAGCCCAAAGAAAAAACCCGAGACGAGTAATCAATAACAAAAAAGCGCTCAGTACGTAAGCAGAGCGGAATAAGTAAATTAACCTAGTGAGCCAACAAACCTACCAAGGTTTTACCTAAACGGATCTTCAGGGAAGGTTGGCCTTACCTGAAAATCCGTGTATATATATACTATTTTATATTTATATCTACCTGCCTGATTATTTCACGATACATTTTTATTACGAAAATGTGTGCTATATATAAAAATAATGTTCAAAACAATTCATTATTCATATATATATATATATATATATATATATATATATATATATATATATATATATATGTGTGTGTGTGTGTGTGTGTGTGTGTGTGTGTAATTAATTATTTTGAACATTATTTTTATATATAGCACACATTTTCGTAATAAAAATTTATCGTGAAATAATCAGGCCGGTAGATATAAATATAAAATACTGTTTAATTAAAAACAGAATATCTACTTAAATACGAGTATCGGTAAAAATAATGTTCAAAATAATTCATTACAAATTGTCGGTTGCTTATAAACCAAGTTTCGTTAAAATTCGTTAATCTCCGTAACATGTTTACATATATATATATATATATATATATATAACACCCTGATGGAGCACTATGGAGGAATGGTAGACTTTTAAAAAACAGTAGCTACTCAAGCATCTACGCATTGTTCATTTAGTAATGAATTTGAACACTCTCATCTACTGGCGTATGTTTACATTGTATAAAAGTCTGCCCATAGCTGAGAGGTAAAATCGCCGACTGATGCGAATTCGGTTGGGTTTCAATCCTGGCTAGAAGCAATCGAATGTTCTAACCGTACTGATAAGCTGTGATACAGCGAAACAGATCTGTCTGCGGATATATATATATATATATATATATATATATATATATGTCAATGGTATGCGAGCACAGGGTAGAACGATAAACTGTATCTAGCAACAAGGCCACTGATCGGGTTATTGTAGGTTTTAAGGAGCGTGGAACTACCTCTTAATTGCTGTTGTACCCAGGATTACTCTGGCCCGGGGTGATAGCACCATAGCACCTGTTAGGATGCTATGAGCAAATAGTACACTAGTATAAAAATGCACTTTATAGTAAAATTACTGGCAATACATTTTTATATAAAAATTACCAACAATATCTACTTATAGCAAAATCACCAACAACACATTTAATCTGTAGTTGATGGCATACAATAGCGTTCAAAATATATTTAGTTGAAGTCATAAAATTGTGTTCAAAATATTTAGAATTAAATAACCCATAGGGATGTTGATATACCACTCAACAAAATCAACCCACCAACAATACATTTTAACGCAAAATGACCAACAATACATTTTATTTGTAGCTGAAGGCATATAACTGCGTTCATATATTTAGTTGAGGACATAAAATTGTGTACCAAATATATAACACTTCACTCAATAAGCCCCCGGCTTAATAAATAAAACAACAGCTTTTAGGAAAAATTCGACTTTATTAATCAGCATAGTCTCCTTTTAGAGTGATACACTGATTCCAACGCTTCTCTAACAATTCGATGCTTTTTTTGTAGAACGATTTGTCTTTGACCTTAAAATACGCCTCAGTTTCTCATACCACTTCTTCAATGGAGCCAAAACTCCTTCCCTGGAGCATTCTTTTGAGGTCTGCAAACAGCCAGTAGTAACTAAAACGTAATCAAAAAAGTTCTGTCCATCTTCTGATTAGACATTGAATGAAATTGAAATGTATACGAAATGCGTGTAGCAATTGTTTTCAAATTTGGACAGCCGGAAGTAGGAACATCAGACGTTATAAAAAAACATGCGCACCGTGCCAGGCCATCAGTTATAAGCCGGACAGCTGTGAGAAGGATGGAAGTGTCTAGAGATCTCGTCAGGGGTTGTTTGCTTTACGACTTCAAAGTGGGCTTATCAGCAGCTGCATCAAGTCGCCGCATATGTCAAGCGCTTGGGGATAGTACTGTGGATGAACGTACTGCAAGGCGTTAGTTTCGAAAATTCAAGTCGGGAGATTTGTCTCTCTATGATGAGCCTCGCAGTGGACGACCACAGGTCTTGAATGATGGAATCCTGAAGGCGGCTATTGAAGAGGACAGTAGTCTAACGTGTGGTGAACTTGCGAGACAGTTCAACGTTTCCGACGAAACAGTTTGACTTCACCTGCACCGCCTAGGTAAGACGTACAAAGAAATGCGGGAGTACTTGCAATTAGAATCAGACAGAGACAAACAAATATCTGAAACAGCTGAAAACGAGGAAAAGGGCGATAGAGAATTTGACACTCACAAGGCATACTGAAAGTAAAAGGGACAGAGGGAGACAGTAAGTAATATACCTAACAAGTTTCGTTCAGAAGAATGGCTGAACAAGAACTGACGGGTTTGTAAGTAGGCAAATATTAAAGATACGAAGGATAGGAAGCTTTGAAGCAACTTTAAAAAAATGATAGACAGGACTATCATTATTTATTCTTTGGTCTTTGTAATTTTAAGGCAAAACGCCGTTACTTATAAAAACACATTTCTGTTCTCGACAGGAAGTTGCACATTAGCGTGCATGCCGAAGCATAAGGTGTGATGATGTATTTGTATACTATTTCGTTGTTGTTGTTTTTTAATCCTGGTGTAGTTTCCATTAAGCTTAGAGTCTAGGGTTTTAATTAATGTCCAAGAAATGGCCTCATACATTAATACTATCTGTAAAATGGCTCGAAATAATCTCTGTTTCACGTGGTCTGGTAGATCAGATTTCCGGGTTACATCCATTTTACTCAAGACGACCCAGGCTTTTTTTTTAATGTTGTAATTTATTCTTGTAAGTAAGCAATCTAATAAATATTGTTTAATATTTTATAAATTCTTAAAAACAAAAAAAAGTGTAAAAATTTACTTTCGTCATAAGATTCGGTGTTATTACAATTCTAACCACCGCTTTTTAAAACCATAATCATTGCCAAGGAGCGAAGTTAGTTAAAAGTGGTATCATAGGAAAACAACCCTTTTAACATTCTGTCTTACTGCAGGTAAAAAAGTCCATGTTTGCCAAAATTGTTTTAAGATTGCATGAATTTCAACTAATAATAATGTTGTTCGATCAATGAATGTTCAGTATTTATGAAAAAATTTTAAATGTAGATCACAAGCCTGTCTTGATTTCAGCTATAGATCACAAGCCTATATAGATTTGAGCTGTAGATTTCAAGTCTGTCTAGATTTGAGCTGTAGATCACAATCCTGTCTAGATTTGAGCCGTAGATCACAAGCCTGTCTAGATTTGAGCCGTAGATCACAAACCTGTCTAGATTTGAGTTGTAGATCACAAGCCTGTCTAGCTTTAAGCTGTAGATCACAAGCATGTCTAGATTTGAGCTGTAGATCACAATCCTGTCTAGATTTGAGCCGTAGATCACAAGCCTGTCTAGATTTGAGCCGTAGATCACAAACCTGTCTAGATTTGAGTTGTAGATCACAAGTCTGTCTAGCTTTGAGCTGTAGATCACAAGCATGTCTAGATTTGAGCCGTAGATCAAAACCCTGTCTAGATTTGAGTTGTAGATCACAAGCCTGTCTAGATTTGAGCCGTAGATCACAACTCTGTCTAGAATTGAGCTGCAGATCACAAGCCTGTCTAGATTTGAGCTGCATATCACAAGCCCATCTAGATTTGAGCTGTAGATCACAATGGCGTGTAGATTTAAGTTGTAGATCAGAATGACATGTAGATACCAGCACTGAATTTTTTGGCAATATTATTATCTAATCTGCAAAACAAAACATGTGAGCAATGAGAAGTTTTAAAGAAAAATGAAACTAATACTTTTTTATGTGAAGGGGAAGAGAAGTACGAGTGTCATTCAATAAATAAGGTGAAGTTTTCGGTATAAGGACATCTACGAGGGTCATTCAATAAATAAGGTGAATTTTTCGGTATAAAGCCTTCTAATACAGATAAAAGCTTACTTTTTTTGTTTTCAACGTAGTCTCCCAGCAGTGTCACACACATTTCCCATCTGTGCACAAGCTTCCATATTCCCTCAGCGTAAAATTCTTTGGACTGATATCTCAGCCAATCACTCACAGCACTTTTGACTTCATTGTCACTTTCAAACTTTATGCCTCTCGTGAACGCTTTCAAGGGACAAAACAGGTGAAAGTCTGAAGGGACAAGGTCTTGGTTGTAAGCGGGGTGAGGGAGCAGTTCCCAGCCCAGCTCGTTGTTTGTGCTTTGCAGTAAGCATCTTTGGCACCCACCGGCAGCTGAATTTTGAATAGGCATGGTCATCATGGACAATTTTGTGTGCTGTCCCAACAGATGAGCTCAAATTCCTTGCAATGTCATATAAAGGGTATTATACTAAATATTAAATTTATTTTGTAACAAGGATTTTTTCTTGTTAAAGCATTTGTTGGGTAAACCAAATAAAATTACTTTAATTAAATTGTTTATTTTCTGTCAATATGCCTCATAAAAGATAAAATAGTACTTGTCCTAATGCTTTTGCACAGTACTGTACATCAAGCCATAGATAAACAAGGGAGGTTGACAGACATATCCGGCCGTAGATGACAACAACAAAGCAACAACCCATAAAAGCAAAAAATAAGTGTGAGTTTTAAGACTATATAAAATCTAGAATTTTGGGCTAAATGTACAGAGACTGGCTAACGACTCCCGACGGCTCCTTCGTATGTGCGATCTCTCTCCGACTACCATCCTGCTTCAAAAGCTTCACCGACGAAGAATAAAAATATAATATTATATTTTTTATATATTCGTGTTCCTCGTTGTCGCTGTTTGTTCAGATCCAGCTTCAGCGTAATATACTACAAAAACAGTTGTAGTCTGGGAGGTAGTGGTCATATATCAGAAGAATGCGAATCTTATTTTGTTCAAAATTGTGACCCCTGATTACAAGTCCTGACATAGCATCTAGGGTCCTCAAAATATTCCCTCTGTACAAGTTAAACAGATCCGGTGAAAAGACACATCCTTTTCTTACGCCCTTTTCTATCTTTGTAAATCTACTGAACTCGTTACCTGTCCCTATGCAGGCAGTTTGCTGCCAGTAGAGATTCTTAATTACTCTGACGTCTTTCCAAAAATTTCAAAGAACATATTCAATCGTTAAATTAAGAACTATTTGGCTGATTAATTTATCAAGCGGCATATCGATACCTCTATGGGTTGTTTAATGCCGAAATCTAAATATTTTGAACACAATTTCATGGCTTCAGCTAAATATATTTTGAACGCAAGCTTTATATTTTGGGTAAGGTGTAAGCATTTAACGATACAATAGGGAAATTTCTAAATTGACACCATTAACCTAAAAATTAAGGTTCGTTAGAAAATTCAAATTAGTGAACTGTGAAATTTTCACGGGCATTTTTAATCGTATTATATCTTAATACGTACTTTCATCGTGCCATTGTTGTAGATAAACAATGACCCATTCCTGTTTGATTGCGAAAATAGACAGGAGACAAAATATATCAAAAACACACTTTGGCTTTGGGGAAAAAAAGTAAAGAACAAAGACATACGAAAGGGATTACAGATTGGCTGCCTTCAACGACAGATAAGATGAATCGTTGGTTATTTTCCTATATAATATACTGTTGGTAATATACTGTTGGCAATATACTGTTGGTAATTTACCATGAATAAGTATTGTTGGCAATTTTTTATGTAAAACTAGTAATTTTACTATAAAATTGTATTTTTATATTTTATAGTATTTTGTTTTAGCGGTTGACTATTTGTCCATTGCTTGGATCCTAACAGGTACTACCACCCCGGGTTAAGTTGGCCCTGGGAACAACAGCAATTAAGAGATGGTTCCATGCTCCTCAAAACCTTCAATCTTCCGATCAGAGAACTTGCTGCCGGATGTAGTTTATCATCAGATACAGGACTGTACGCGCGTACAGTTAATAGTTTGTATGTATCTGTCAATGTTTGAATATATATTCTTAACTGATTCTTCTTATCGTCTTGGTCTGGGCATGACGGTAAACTGCATCCAGCAACAAGGCCTCTGATTCGGAGCTTGTAAGGAGCATGGAACCACCTTTTAATCGCTGTTGTTCCCAGATCCACCCTGAACAGGAGTGGTAGCACCTGTTTGGGTCCCAGCTATGGGCAAATAGTTAACTCCAAGCTGGGGTTAAAACACTATGAAAGTATGAAAATAGATTTTTACAGAAACAATATACATTTTTGAAGGAAAAATGTTACCACCATTTCATTTTTGAAGAAAAAATACTACCATAACATATTTTTGAAGGAAAAAATATTTATTCTCAGCAAAACATTTTTGAATACAAAACTAGAAGACATTTTCAGTTTTCTAAAATAAAAAAGAATAAAAACAAAAAAAAAATTCATTAAAATCTGACTCAATCAACCTTCTCACTATAACCGAACATTTATAAAATACCTTAAAACCACATCTTTGGGCATTAAATAACCTACAGAGGTTGATATACTGTTAAACAAAACTCAAACTCAAACTCTTATCGTCTTTCCGTATCTTTTTGCCATTAACCTCCCTCCGTTCGTCTCTTGTTTGTTTGTTTGTTTGTTTTAAATTATTATTATCAAACCCTATGAGTTATTTAATGTCAAAAATTAAAATATTTTGAACGCAATTTAATAGCTTCAACTACAGAAATTTAGTACATAATTTTATACTGTCAGGATAAACGTATGTTTTTTAGATATATAGCTTTCAATTGATAATAGGTTAGTTAATATTTTATAAATGAATTGTTGATCATTTCATTATAAAAAAAAAAGGTATTACAGTGTAACTCGGATATAAGAGAATTGTACGGACAGGATACGAGTTCTCCTATATCCGGGTTTGGTCTATTTTATATACATTACCACAGACCCGAATTTGGGACCAGAGAAAATCTCTCTTATATCCTAGTTTCTCTTATATCAGGATCTCTTATATCCGGGTTATACTGTATAATATATTATACACTTTTCCTAGTGGTTTAGACCTTCGGTATTTTCTCATAGATGGTACCCCGAACAGGTGCTACCACCTCAGATCAAGGTAGAGCAACTAAGAGGTGGTTTCACGCGCATTAAGACCTCAATTCTCCTGATCAGGATAATGTGGACCTGAACAACCCTCAAACGATTGGTGAACTAAAGGCAGAAATCACTGCAAAGATTTTGCAAAACGGAGAGCATTTGGAGCAAATTTTGGAAAGAGGGAAAGTGCCATACGTAATACACGCTTGGGCGATCATGTCTCGAAAGAGACATGACTGACTGGGCAGAAGATTATCCCGCAGTAGGTTGCCATTGCTTTCTGCGGTAGACTGGTTGCCGACCAAGGCTATAGAACCCAATCTGTCCTGCTATTTGACTCATAGCTAGAGGGGAAAGAAATGTATTATATTATTATGTAGTAATAAGTGGGGGATCGGTTTCCTATTGTTATGAAGTAATAAACTGATCCCCCACTTTATGACCAGTAGAAGCCTTAATCATTATTCCATCTATTATATTCAGTCAGTCAGTTAAGTGCCATACGTGAAATACACGCTTGGGCGATCATGTCTCGAAAGAGACATGACTGACTGGGCAGAAGATTATCCCGCAGTAGGTTGCCATTGCTTTCTGCGGTAGACTGGTTGCCGACCAAGGCTATAGAACCCAATCTGTCCTTTTATTTAACCCATAACTGGAAGGAATAGACGGATTAATACCTTTCCCAAGGGTATTTGCGCGTAAGTGAATGCAATGAAAACTTTTATTCAATGTGACCAATTTAACTATAATTTTGGGGAAAGATCGTACACAAGACTGAAGTAACTTTATTGCTACCAAATTTAATGGTTTATAACCTGAAGTCGCGAATTTGTTTCTGTGTCGTATGTATTGATTTGTTATTTGTTTTTTTCGAATTCTGATTAGCTTATTTTTTTATTACTAGCAGTATAGCTCAGCGTTGCTCGGGTGTGTAATGAAAGCTTTAAAACTAATCCATGGTCCTGGAGCTCAGACTCAGCCTAAAGAATATTTGAAATAATAAAATAATTGCGACAATTTACCAATCACACCTAATAAAACAACTGCGACAATTTACCAATCCATGGTCCTGGAGCTCAGACTCTTTGGACGTTGGCACGAAAGACTAAAAAGCAATAGTTGTTTCCAGTTAAAGAGAAACCATAGACTGAAAGAAAAATGAATGGATGTAAGTCAAATTTTAATTTCCTGCCATCGATATCAAATAAGTTTTTTTCGTCGTAAACTGAATTTTGAAGGCTAAATAAGCCCTCTGAGTAAATGGTATCATGGCTGAGGCTAAGAACTACAATTATACCTACTTAGAGCCAAACCCGAAGCAAAAACTAAAATAAAAGCGCTGAAAAAAATACAGGCATACAGGCAGATAAACAGAAACACACACAAACATATTGCCGTTTTATATATATATTATCAATATTCTGCACTATTGTAAGAACTGCAAACTTGAAACTTCTGAATATCGTTTCTTATGTCTTTGTCTATGAGTCTATCAAATTTTGGATAAAATTCGGACCACTCCTTCTATAACCCGATTTTTTCGATTATCGATTTTCAATATTTATCGGGGGTACCTCGACAGAAAACCTAGCTAAGAACACTCGCAGACGCTTATAGTACAACTGTGTAAATTTTCAAGAAAATCGGTTCAGCCGTTTCGCAGTCTATAGGTAACGGACACACACACACACAGACAAAGTTCCATTTATGAATAAATTTAGATAGATAATCTAAAGTCGTGAATTTGTTTTTGTGTCGTGTGTAGTGATTTGTTTTTTGTTTTTTTCGAATTCTGTTTAGCTTCTTTTTTTTTTTATTATGAGTAACGGTATAGTGACTTTATTGTCACCAAATTTGATGGTTTATTACCCAAAGTCGTGAACTGTTTCTATCGTGTGTATCGCTTTGCTTTCTTCCGGATTCTGATTTGCTATTTTTGTTATAAGTAACAAAAAATGACTTTGCTCCCACCAAATGATGATGATTTTCTAACCTACAATCGTGAACCTCTTTCTGTGTCGTGTGCATTGCTTTGCTTTCTTCCGGATTCTGATTTGCTATTTTTATTATAAGTAACAAAAAATGACTTTGCTCCCACCAAATGATGATGATTTTCTAACCTACAATCGTGAACCTCTTTCTGTGTCGTGTGCATTGCTTTGCTTTCTTCTGGATTCTGATTCGCTATTTTTATTATAAGTAACAAAAAATGACTTTGCTCCCACCAAATGATGATGATTTTCTAACCTACAATCGTGAACCTCTTTCTGTGTCGTGTGCATTGCTTTGCTTTCTTCTGGATTCTGATTCGCTATTTTTATTATAAGTAACAAAAAATGACTTTGCTCCCACCAAATGATGATGATTTTCTAACCTACAATCGTGAACCTCTTTCTGTGTCGTGTGCATTGCTTTGCTTTCTTCCGGATTCTGATTTGCTATTTTTATTATAAGTAACAAAAAATGACTTTGCTCCCACCAAATGATGATGATTTTCTAACCTACAATCGTGAACCTCTTTCTGTGTCGTGTGCATTGCTTTGCTTTCTTCTGGATTCTGATTCGCTATTTTTATTATAAGTAACAAAAAATGACTTTGCTCCCACCAAATGATGATGATTTTCTAACCTACAATCGTGAACCTCTTTCTGTGTCGTGTGCATTGCTTTGCTTTCTTCTGGATTCTGATTCGCTATTTTTATTATAAGTAACAAAAAATGACTTTGCTCCCACCAAATGATGATGATTTTCTAACCTACAATCGTGAACCTCTTTCTGTGTCGTGTGCATTGCTTTGCTTTCTTCTGGATTCTGATTCGCTATTTTTATTATAAGTAACAAAAAATGACTTTGCTCCCACCAAATGATGATGATTTTCTAACCTACAATCGTGAACCTCTTTCTGTGTCGTGTGCATTGCTTTGCTTTCTTCTGGATTCTGATTCGCTATTTTTATTATAAGTAACAAAAAATGACTTTGCTCCCACCAAATGATGATGATTTTCTAACCTACAATCGTGAACCTCTTTCTGTGTCGTGTGCATTGCTTTGCTTTCTTCTGGATTCTGATTCGCTATTTTTATTATAAGTAACAAAAAATGACTTTGCTCCCACCAAATGATGATGATTTTCTAACCTACAATCGTGAACCTCTTTCTGTGTCGTGTGCATTGCTTTGCTTTCTTCCGGATTCTGATTTGCTATTTTTATTATAAGTAACAAAAAATGACTTTGCTCCCACCAAATGATGATGATTTTCTAACCTACAATTGTGAACCTCTTTCTGTGTCGTGTGCATTGCTTTGCTTTCTTCCGGATTCTGATTTGCTATTTTTATTATAAGTAACAAAAAATGACTTTGCTCCCACCAAATGATGATGATTTTCTAACCTACAATCGTGAACCTCTTTCTGTGTCGTGTGCATTGCTTTGCTTTCTTCCGGATTCTGATTTGCTATTTTTATTATAAGTAACAAAAAATGACTTTGCTCCCACCAAATGATGATGATTTTCTAACCTACAATCGTGAACCTCTTTCTGTGTCGTGTGCATTGCTTTGCTTTCTTCCGGATTCTGATTGGCTTTTTTTTAAATATTAATGGCGGTATACTTATATTTCTACTTATTCCGAACCTGTATATAATGACAACTTGCTTGAGCGTTTAATCTTGAGGCGTAATTACGGATATTCTCGAGCTATGTACAAAGGAATATATTTAGTTTCTTTTTAAAGAGATGCCAAGCCAACGAGTCGAGAGTGAAAGTGTTGTAAACAACGCCGCCATGCTTCCGATTTAAATCGAGCTATTCTCGTCATTTTAAAAATGTGATACGTGATACAGAAATGAGGTGCGAAGATTTGAAGAGATCGAGAGAACTGGAAACGTAACAGAAAATAATCTGCTATAGACTGTTTTTGTTAAGAAAAAGAGACATGTTCCTGCTTTTGCATTAATGGTTCCACTTTTTGGTCTATTGGCGGTTCTTTCTTTGAATGAACATTCTTTCCTTGATTTAACAGACAGATATCATATCTGTCTGTTAATCAAAGAAAGAATGTTCATTCTTCTCAACACATATAATTCGGTAGTGAACATTTTTCGTATAGATCAAACATGGCGCAACGAAATGTTCAGCGAAAAACATTGTCTGAAAAAAATTGCGGCTTCTTGCCAAGAACGGGTACTTTGTGCAACAAACTCCTGAGATGATGCTTTCTCGATCGCTACAAACTTAATCTTTTCAAGACTAGTATTAACTGCTATCTTTTCCACTCATACTTATTAAATGAACACTTTTACCCCTCCTCTTAAGTTCATACAACAACCCTCCAGCTTTTGTTGCCATTAGGCCTTGTCGTAGATGAACAATTATTAAAATTTTAAAAAATGATTCAGTTACATTCAGATAGATAGATATAAATAGACTGAGATAGATAGATAGATAGATAGATAGATAGATATAGATAAATAGATAGATAGATAGATAGATAGATAGATAGATAGATAGATAGATAGATAGATATGAAAAGACTGAGATAGATAGATAGATAGATAGATAGATAGATAGATAGATAGATAGATAGAAATAGACTGAAATAGATAGATAGATAGATCTTCTTCTGTATGTCTTGTCTGTTCAGGACGTAGTCGATCGTGGCCTTCCACGTCTCCCTATCCCTGGTGGCTCTTAGCACTCTTTCTCCTGTTACACCACGCAACCCCTATTCTGCTATCCACCCGCTCAGTCCAGTCAAGTACGTTACACGTTGTTTTTCTCTGTCTCCTTTTCCCTCTATCTCGCCTGTGAGTACCAGATTCTCCAAGCCCTGGTTCCTCATTGCAAGGCCCTTATAACTTTAACTGTCTTTTCCTGATGCGCAGTATTAATTTTGTTTCAGTTGCTGTAAGTTTTTCCTTCATCTTCGATGAGATTGTTCACCATTCAGTGCCATATGGAAGAACTAACATCACACAGCAATCCAGTACTGTCTTTTTTTGTTTCTAGTGAAATTTTCTTGTCTCTTAATACTATACTAAGTTTCTGAAATTCGTCCTTTGCTATGCCAATTCGCCTTCGGTTCTTTGTGTCGCACTTCCCCGTCTTCTGTTAAAAGTTTTCCCACGTATTTAAATTTATTTTAGTATCCCCCACCTGTAATTGGCATTTTGGGCTGCTCTTTTTACTGATGACCATACATTCAGTTTTCTTGCAGTTTATTTGTAGTCCTTTCTTGTCACTCTCTTCAGCTACCTTCTGAAGGAGATCTTGTACTTTCCTTTCCGTGTCTGCTATCAGCACTGTATCATCAGCGTACCTTATGTTGTTTAAATTGTGGCCTCCAATGACAAATCCTGGCATAACATCTAGGGTCCTCAGAATAGTCTTCTTCTGTGTGCCTTGTCCTTTCAGGACGTAGGCGATCATGGCTTTCTACGTTTCCCTATTCCTGGTGGCTTTCTCCTGTTACACAACACAATACTCGTTCTGCCATCCACCAGCTCAGACCCTTCAAATATATTATCCGCTGCTTTACTTCTGTCTCTTTTTCCCTCTATCTAGCCTGTTAGTATCAGGTTCTCCAAGCCCTCCTTCCTCATTGCATGTCTCAGGAACTTTAGCTGTCTATTCCTGATGCTCAATAGTCATTTTCTTTTCGTTTCCATCCTTTTCAAAACCTCATCATTGCTCACATGCTCAATTCATGATATTCGCAGCATCCTTCTGTAGAACCACATTTCAGTTGCTTCAAGGTTTTCGTATATCTTTGATGATATTGTCAAGTATTCACTTCTATACTGAAGAAATGACATCACATAGCAATAAGGTACTCTCTTCTTTGTTTCTAGCAAAACTTTCTTGTCTCTTAATACTTTGCTCAGCTTCTGGAACGCGTCTTTCGCTATGCCAATTCGCCTTCGGATCTCTGTGTCATACTTTCCGTCTTCTGTTAGAACATTTCCCAGGTATTTAAATTTTTGTACCTGCTTGATTTTAATATCCCCCACCTGTAATTTTTACTGATGATTATGCATTCGGTTTTCTTGTAGTTTATTTGTAGTCCTTTCTTGTCATTCACTTCAGCTACCTTCTGTAGGAGGTCTTGTAGTTTCCTTTCTGTGTCTGCTATCAGCACTGTATCATCTGCGTACCTTATGTTGTTCAAATTGTGGCCTCTGATGACAAATCCTGACATAACTTCTAAAGTCCTCAGAATAGTCTCGCTGTACAAGTTGAATAGATCCGATGAAAAGACACATCCTTGTCTTACGCCCCTTTCTCTCTTTGTATATCTGCTAAATTCGTCACGTGTCCGTATGCATCCGGTTTGCTGCCAGTAGACATTCTTGATTCCTCTTATGTCTTTCCCAAATAGTTTGAGGCTGCTGAGCATTTCTATCAATTGTTTGTGGCGCAATTTGTCGAACGCCTTCGCATAATCTATAAAACATAGGTACACGTCCTTTCTGATTTGTATAACCCTTTTGGATAGCATCCGAATCATAAATATGACGTTCCTCGTTCCAGTGTTTTTGACGAACCCGCGCTGATCTTGTCCTATCTCTGACCTGATTCTGCTTCTCGTTCTATTCATCGGGATTTGGACGATGAGTTTTGTAATGTGGCTTATCAAACTGATTGTTTGGTGGAGTTCGCACTGGTTTGCATCTGACTTCTTAGGCAGTGCTACGAAAATTTATTTGTTTAGGTCGTCCAGTATTACACCACTGTTGTAAATTTTATTTATTGTTTCTGTAATTCATTCAGGGCTGTCAGCATCTCTATTACGATGACATCTGGTCCAGCTGCTTTGTTTCTATTCAGTTTGACCATTATAGCTGGATCCATCAGTCCAAAACATAAAGAAAAATACGGTTGGAATAGAAAGGCAACACTAACAGACGATGTATACGTGTTCAGGGAAAGATCGTAGGAAGACATTATTCGTTTTGTTTCAGTTAATTTGCACAAGTGTAGATAGATAGATAGATAGATAGATAGATAGATAGATAGATAGATAGATGAACAGACTAAGATAGATAGACAGACAGATAGATAGATAGATAGATAGATAGATAGATAGATAGATAGATAGATAGATGATAGATATGAACTAGATAGATAGATAGATAGATAGATAGATAGATAGATAGATAGATAGATAGACAGACAGATAGATAGATAGATAGATAGATAGATAGGAACAGACTAAGATAGATAGATAGATAGATAGATAGATAGATAGATAGATAGATAGATATGAACAGACTAAGATAGATAGATAGATAGATAGATAGATAGATAGATAGATAGATAGATAGATAGATATAGAACAGACTAGATAGATAGATAGATAGATAGATAGATAGATAGATAGATATGAACAGACTAAGATAGATAGATAGATAGATAGATAGATAGATAGATAGATAGAATAGATAAGATAGATAGATAGATAGATAGATAGATAGATAGATAGATAGATAGATAGATAGATAGATAGATAGATAGATAGTCAGTCATACTCAAATCCTCAAAACTCTTTTTTTAGTCTTACCATCTTTCTGCATTTTATAAACATTCTCTGACCATTAGTAAAAATCTAACCAGATGGTACCACAGTTTATAGGCGCACTCTGAAAAGGCCAAGTTGACTGTAGCCTTGAAGGTGATCACTCCTCCGGTCCCAGTTTAAAATCTGAATGGACAAAATTTTGGCTTGTAACATTCAATGCATGAAAAACATACCCAGTATCTGTTGTGGATCTTCGTCGCCAATTTGTTGCGGAGTTGGTCGGACCAGTTTGGTCGGAAGTAAGACACGGAACAAGAAGGTAGGTTCAAAACAGGATATTGATATAACAAGAAACAAGATATTCAAAAGAAGTATTAATAATAAGTAACATAGAAATAAATAAGTCCAAAGGTATTATTACGCTGCTTATTGCCTGACTAGTAGCTGTCGTTAACTGCCTTTGTTAACTGCTCTCGTTAACTTCTTTCAGGAAGTCACCCAGGTAATTACATATGACAAAGAGGAAGAGTCACCATAACAGTATCGTTTCATCAACCCCGATAGGTCCCTAAGTTTTCTCCGGTAACAGTTGCCCAATATTTAAACGTTTATTGGTCCTCAAGTCCACGCCAGACCCCAAGTGGAATTTATATATGAGATTCTATAGGTATTGTAGCGAAGAAAACATCAAATTATTTCATTAACTTAAGTGACAGCGTATCGCGTGTGTTCTACGACGGAAAATGTGGCAAAGAAGAAAAAGTAAATAAAATTAGTACCACAAAAAGAGTTGCTTTGAGTATCAGAAGCTATGCTAATGAGTCTTTCCACCCTGTTTGGCGTAGCCAACCAAAAAAAGTCGCTGAGGGAATAAAGAACGTTGCTTTTTGCTTACCGGGGTAGTTTTGATTTTTGAAGCTTGGTGAGCGCAAGTGCGTTTCTGTTGTTGCGAGTGGTATATTGGATTTCTGACCCCGTTTTTGCTATCACGTTGCTTGCTGAACCGTTCACAACAGATTTGCGATTGAACTTAATGCTAACACACGGATGTTTTACAGCTATTTAGCAATGAAAAAAATTAGCATAAAACGTATTGCATTAATTCTGCTATTCATCTTGAGGTTTTCGATAAAATCCAAAGCAGGATCTCCAACGTAGTTGTTCCTGGCTTGGCAGCTCGCCTTCAGTCACTTTCTCACCGATGGTACGTTGTTTCTGTTGGGGCGCTCTCCACCTTTCCACGGAAATGGACTATTCGAGTCACTATATAAAATAGTAGTGATTATACCTCGGGGAAGGAAGTCGAGTAAGGAAATCGAGGAAGGAAGTCGAGTAAGGAAGTCGAGTGAGCGAGTCAGTCGGGTATTTCCGGTATTGCTCCAGAAGTGTTCTACTAGTCAATCTATCACGTCTCTACGACGATACTGTATACTAATTACCTTGTTCTGTATTCTACTAATCCTCACCTCTTGTAAATACTTCTCTTTTCCTGTCAATACACCTACTTTTATACTATTACGTTGTTTTGTATTATTTCACATAATTCTGTTACCCGACGTAACAGTTTCCCTCCATCTTTTCTATAAATATTTCCATGGCTTCTACTCTGAGGTGCTTCTTTCCCTGGTGCCCCAGCCACATGAATTTTCTCGTGCTACTAGATTGGCAACTAGGTCCCAACCATTTACTGTCAAAATAGTTAAATGTAACCAGCAGTTTTTTTTTCTTGTGCTTCCTGTCTGTGGAACTCTCTTCCGTATACTTGCTTCCCTGATAGCTATAATAGCCAAAAATGCAATGACAGTTGCCATCCTTAAATTTCTTAAATTCCATGAATCCCTTATAATTTCCGAGGCATTCCTTGTACTCTATTTTTCTATCTCTGTAACTCTAGGTGCACCAGTGGTATACCTGCTTTGCTTGGGGTTAAGTGATTAAAAAAACAAACATATCAATAAGGAATATATCAAATATGCGAACTGTTTGCTCCGTCATTCACACATAACTCTTTATCGACAAAACATTTCTTATTCAGTCAGTTAAGTGCCATACGTGATACACACTTTGGGTGATCATGTCTCGAAAGAGACATGACTGACCGTGCAGACGATTATCTCTCAGTAGGTTGCCATTACTTTCTGCGGTAGACTGGTTGCCAACTAAGACTATAGAACCCAATCTGTCCTGCTATTTAAGCCATATGTTGGAGGGAAAAGAGAGAAATTGTATTATTATATTAATAACTATTAATAATTGGGCGATCAGTCTATTACTTTATAACAATAGAAAACCAATCCCCCACTTTATGACCAGTGCAAGGTTTACTTATTTCTCCAACTATTATATTCAGTCAGTCAGTTAAGTGCCATACGTAATTTCACATTTGGGTGATCATGTCTCGAAAGAGACATGACTGACCGTGCAGACGATTATCTCTCAGTAGGTTGCCATTACTTTCTGCGGTAGACTGGTTGCCAACTAAGACTATAGAACCCAATCTGTCCTGCTATTTAAGCCATATGGTGGAGGGAAAAGAGAGAAATTGTATTATTATATTAATAACTATTAATAATTGGGGGATCAGTCTATTACTTTATAACAATAGAAAAACAATCCCCCACTTATGACCAGTGCAAGGTTTACTTATTTCTCCAACTATTATATTCAGTCAGTCAGTTAAGTGCCATACGTAATTTCACACTTGGGTGATCATGTCTGGAAAGAGACATGACTGACCGTGCAGACGATTATCTCTCAGTTGGTTGCCATTACTTTCTGCGGTAGACTGGTTGCCAACTGAGACTATAGAACCCAATCTGCCCTGCTATTTAAGCCATGGTTGGAGGGAAAAGAGAGAAATTGTATTATTATATTAATAACTATTAATAATTGGGGGATCAGTCTATTACTTTATAACAATAGAAAACCAATCCCCCACTTTATGACCAGTGCAAGGTTTACTTATTTTTCCAACTATTATATTTAGTCAGTCAGTTAAGTGCTATACGTGACACACGCTTGAACGATCATGTCTCAAAAGAGATATGACTAACTAGGCAGAAAATTATCCCTCCGTAGATTGCCATTGCTTTTTGCGGTAGACTGGTTGCCAGCCAAGGCTGCAGAACCCAATCTATTCTGCTATTTAAGCCATGGTTGTGGGGAGAAGAGACGGATTTTATTATTATATTAAAAAACATTAATTAGTGGAGGATCAGTTTATTACTTTATAACAATAGAAAACTATTCCGCCACTTTATGAACAGTGGAAGGTTTACTTATTTCTCCAACTATTATATTCAGTCAGTCAGTTAAGTGCTATACTTGATACACGCTTGGAAGATCATGTCTCGAAAGAGACATGACTGACTGGACAGAAGATTTTTCCCTAGTAATTTGCCATTACTTTCTGAGGTAGACTGGTGGCCAGCCAAGGCTATAGAAACCACTCTGTCCTGCTATTTAAACATGGTTGGAGGGAGAAGAGACGGATGTTATTATTATATTAATAAGTATTAATTAGTGGGGGATCAGTTTATTACTTCATAACAATAGAAATCTAATCCCTCGCTTTATGAACAGTGGAAGGTTTACTTATTTCTCCAACTATTATATTCATTCAGTCAGTTAAGTGCTATACGTGCTACACGCTTGGAAGATCATGTCTCGAAAGAGACATGAATGACAGGGCAGAAGATTATCCATCAGTATGTTGCCATTGCTTTCTGCAGTAGACTGGTTGCCAGCCAAGGCTATAGAATCCAGTCTCTTCTGTTATTTAACCCATAAGTGGAGGGAAGAGAAGGATTAATACCTTTCCCATAGGTTATTTGCGCGTAAGTGAATGCGGATAATTCAATTGGAATTCGAACTCGGTTCCATTTATAAATAAGTTTGAATATGGAGCTTAAAATCAGGACGTCAACTATAGAAGAGGGGCAATATTTATTGAAAATTGCGCACTTTAAACAAAATAACATACTCTCGGAACGCAGATATTTTGTGATCACGACAAAACGGAAGAAATTACGGAATTGTCCTTTTGAAGCTATACATTATGAACCTTTTCACAACTTTTAGCTACTTTTTGGTGATTTCTTAGCTATTTTTATAGCCATTTCGGTGCGTTTCACCTCTCAATCTTCTACAAGTTTTTTCCACCATATATATATATATATATATATATATATATATATATATATATATATATTGTTACGAGGATGCATTTATATCTAAAAAATAATATCAATAATGTATAAAATGTTTTAGTAAGGGATTCTATTGAGTCCTACTTATTATTGCAAAAAAAGTTTTAATTCCTGAAGTAGTCGTAAAGATAACAGAAATTAGGAATAGAACGTTTTGGAAGATGCCAGAATGTTCCAGTATAATCGAGAAAAGCCCATTACTGTTGCTTGGAACGGGTTTAAAATACACAATTGATAGTGAGCAAGGGGCTATGAGGATAGAAAAATCAATGCGAATGCGAATGCATATTGACACTTAAATCAATGCGAATGCATAGTGACGCTTAAATCAATGCGAATGCATATTGAGGCTTAAATCAATGCAAATGCATAGTGACGCTTAAATCAATGCGAATGCATATTGACGCGTAAATCAATGCGAATGCATATTGACGCTTAAATCAATGCGAATGCAAATTGACGCTTAAATCAATGCGAATGCATAGTGACGCTTAAATCAATGCGAATGCAAATTGACGCTTAAATCAATGCGAATGCATAGTGACGCTTAAATCTATACGAATGCATAGTGACGCTTAAATCAATGCGAATGCATATTGACGCTTAAATCAATGCGAATGCATAGTGACGCTTAAATCAATGCGAATGGATATTGACGCTTAAATCAATGCGAATGCATATTGACGCTTAAATCAATGCGAATGCATATTAACGGTTAAATCAATGCGAATGCATATTGACGCTTAAATCAATGCGAATGCATATTGACGCTTAAATCAATGCGAATGCTTAAATAAACATTCTTCTGTAAAAGCATACTTCAGTTGTTTCAAGTCTTCTCTTCGTCTTTGATGAGATTTTCTAGCATTCTCTGCCATATTGACTTCTTCAGTATCCAGATTATTTCACTTTCAACGTTAAAAACGAGCATACAAAGACCACAGATCCAAAATATAAGACACTGTCGATAACACTTCTAACATTCGCAACACATTTTCAGTTTTCGTTGTAATACGATGAGAATTGTTGGATTTGTTTGTTTGTTTGTTTGTTTGTTTGTTTGTTTGTTTGTTTGTTTTTTGGTTGTTTGTTTTTTTGGTTGTTTGTTTGTTTGGTTGGTTGTTTGGTTGGTTGTTTGGTTGTTTGCTTGGTTGTTTGGTTGGTTGGTTGGTTGGTTGGTTGGTTGGTTGGTTGGTTGGTTCTCAAAATGCACATTTCTTATAGTGACAGACTTTGTTTTATTTCATTTAATCTAACCAACTCGACTTGTCAAACGTTAACCAACAAAGAAGTTGTTGTCATAAACAAAAGTTGGTACGTCTTTAAAATCTTTTTCCCCAGCAAACTAAAAGAAAAACGACGGAAAAGAATGCCACTAATTAGTGTGATTAGCATTTTATATTCATTTAGTATTTTCTCTGGAATTGACTAATTGACATATTGTATTCTTTGACATCATACACACATGTATAAACAGAAAGAAAAATGTATGATTCAAATCTTTTTTTTTTAATCATTTCACCCCGAGCAAGGCGGAAATGCCACTGATGTGCAGGGGGCTACATAACTGTAAAAAGATTAATTAGAAAAGAGTGAGGAGTACAAACTAGTTAGAAAGGAACAACAGAAAGCTGAGAAAGCAGGTGCGATGACAGATACATAGGTGGAGAGAAAGGGAAGGTTATACGGGGGTGGGGAGAGAGCTAGAGTCCAAAGGTTAGTAGATGTGTATTGACTTTGCATTTAAATTTCTGGGGGTTGTAGCCGTCAGGAAAGCAAGAATACGGGAGCGAGTTCCACAGGCGGGAAGTGCTAGAGAAGAAGCTGCAGGAGTAGAATTGTCGTCTGCATTTGGCTAACCTGACTGTGAATGGGTGGGACCCAGTTGCCAGTCTGGTTGCACGAGTAACCACCTGTTGAGGAGGCATCAGTGACTTAAGTTCGTCCGAGCAGAAGCCATGAAAGTATTTATAGAACAGACAAAGGGAGGCCACAATTCGACGATGGGGAAGTGGCTGCAGTCGAGCCGCCAGATCAGTACCTATCACATTACAGACTCTCCTTTGGAGCCTGTCAAGAACACTGAGGAGAACGGCAGGGGCGCCTGACCATAAATGGCAGCAGTACTCCATGCACGGACGGATGGTTGACTTGTATATATGCAGGATGGATTCAGGCGGAAAAAACATCCTGGATCGACATAGTGACCCAACCTTCTTAGCAGTAGATTTTGCTATGGATTCAATATAGTGGTTCCATTTGAGAACTGAGGACAGGGTAAGCCCAAGGAGGCGTAGTGTACTGCTCTCCGGGAGAATCGCTTGGTCCATGCTTATGGGAGGCAGGAGAGGTTGCCTGTAATGGTTGACAGACAACAGTTTGGTCTTAGATGAATTGAAGTTGACAAGCCACTTCTTGCCCCAGTTCACCACAGAGTGTAGATCCCATTCAAGGTCAGCAGCGAGATTATGTTTGTCCGCCACGACAGGTTTCTTACTGGTGCGGGAGTATATTGTAGTCTCATCTGCGTAGATGCCTACTTGGGACTTGATCTCATCTGGGAGGTCGTTGATGAAAATAAGGAAGAGTGTCGGGCCCAGGATAGAACCCTGTGGGACACCAGCATTCGTGCTGTAGGACGAAGAGGCACGCCCATTCAAAACGACCTTAATTTTGCGGTTATTTAAGAAAGATTGGATTAGGTCAAGCAGGCGACCGGTAATACCGTAACCCCGTAATTTGCATAGGAGGCCAGAGTGCCAAACCCTGTCGAAAGCCTTGGAGATGTCCAGAGCAACCGCGCGAGCCTCATCAGACTCATCAAGGGCCTGTAACATGTACTCCGTTACGGTTGTTAGCAGGTCGGCCGTGGACCTGGTAAAGCGAAATCCATATTGCCTGTCAGAGAAGAGTTTGTGGGCAGTGAGATGATGAACTATTTCATCATTGATTATGACCTCGAATACTTTCCTGAATATCGGTGGAAGATTGATAGGGCGATAGTTGGATGGGTCAGAGTGTTCACCACAATTCTTAAATACAGAAACGACTGAAGAAAAGAACTTCCAGCATGCAGGAAAGCAGGAAGCAGAAAGGCAGTAGTTAAGTAGTTTAGAGAGGACAGGGGAAAGTTCAGGAGCACACCACTTAAGGACTATCGCCGGGATTCCATCGTCTCCACACACCTTTCTTTATAAATGTAACTTTGTCTGTGTGTGTGTGTGTGTGTCCGTTACCTATAGACTCCGAAACGGCTGAACCGATTTTCTTGAAAATTTACACAGTTGTACTATAAGCGTCTGCGAATGTTCTTAGCTGTCGAGGTACCCCCGATAAATATCGAAAATCAGTAATCGAAAAAATCGGGTTATAGAAGGAGTGGTCCGATCTTAATCAAATTTGATACACTCATAGATGAAGACATAAGAAACGATATTCAGAAGTTTCAAGGTTGCAGTTCTTACAATAGTGCAAAAATCGATAATATATATATATATAAGGCACGATGTTTATGTGTGTGTCTGTTTATCTGCCTGTATGTCTGTATTTTTTTCAGCCCTTTTATTTTAGTTTTTGCTTCGGGTTTGGCTCTAAGTAGGTATAATTGTAGCTCTTAGTTTCAGCCATCATACCATTTACTCAGAGGACTTATTTAGCCTTCAAAATTCAGTTCACGACGAAAAAAATTATTTGATATCGATACTAGGAAATCAAAATTTGACTTAAATCTATTCATTTTTCTTTCAGTCTACGGTTTCGCTTTAACTGGAAACAACTATTGCTTTTTAGTCTTTCGTGCTGACGTCCAAAAAGTCTGAGCTCCAGGACCATGAATTAGTTTTAAAGCTTTCATTACACTCGATCAACGCCGGGATATACTTCTAGTATGTTACTAAAATTAGATTGTCGTAAAAAGATTTAACTGAGTTATTCTATTAGTAATGGTAATATTACCGTTTCCTTACAAGGAAACATTCGACATTCCTTGACCATGTAGCCAGGAAGAGTGTCGGCGAAAATTTATAAAATCTTAAAACAATTTTTCAGGAATATAGGTTTCTCGGCTGCTGTTCTTAGTGCCGTGCTTAACAACATCTGTTGAAATCTTACGTGCATTAATTTCAAAACAATTTTCATAACTGCGTTGATTCTTTCTCTTTGACCTGACATTTGCCTATTCAGAAAAGACTTCAAAAGTAACTAGTAGTGACTTCTCTTTAAAATGATCAAAACTTGGCATCACGTACCTGCAGGAAAAAGGTGTGGTTCCTTCGTCTTCTTCTTCTTCTTCTTCTTCTTCTTCTTCTTCTTCTTCTTCTTCTTCTTCTTCTAGGTTCCCTGTTCTTTCAGGGCGTAGACGATCATGGCTTTCCACATCTCCTTATCCCTGGTGACTCTTAGCACGCTTTCTCTTGTTACACCACGCAACCCTCGTTCCGTCATCCACCTGATCAGGTCCTTCAAATATGTTATCCGCTGCTTTCTCCTGTATCTTTTTCCCTCTATCTGGCCTGTTAGTATCAGGTTCTCCAAGCCCTCCTTCCTTATTGCATGTCCCAGGAACTTTAGCTGTCTCTTCCTGATGCTCAGTATTAATTTCCTTTTTCTTTCCATCCTTTCCAAAACCTCATCATTGCTCACATGCTCGATCTATGGTATTCGCAGCATTCTTCTGTAGAACCACATTTCAATTGCTTCAAGTTTTTCCCTCATCTTCGAAGATATTGTCCAGCATTCACTGCCATATTGAAGAACTGACATCACATAGCAATCCAGTACTCTCCTCTTTGTTTCTAGCGAAATTGTCCTGTCTGTTAATACTCCACTCAGTTTCTGGAATGCATCCTTTTGATTTTTGATATCAGGAATATAAATGTATAGAATCTGCTCTGACCAAAAAGTGAGGGGTCAGTTTATATATTGATTGTAATATGGAACTGATCCCCCACCTAATATCCGCAGCATCTTTCCGTAGAACCACATTTTAGGTGCTTCAAATACTTTACTCAACATCTGGAATGCTTTCTTCGCCATGCCAATTCGTCTTCGGATCTCTGTGTCGCTCTTTCTGTTGGAACAATTCCCAGTTTCCTAATGACTTTAGTACTAGTTTGAATACTAAATTAGGGGATGACACTCCAGGTTTCTCGGCAATGCAAAAGTGAGAAGCTGAAATTTAAGAGAAGGTAGTGTATGGTCCAAAATCTAGACGTCCTTCAACTGCCACCATAGAGAAAAACAGTGTTTGTCTTCACTACATTGTGATAGATAGCAGGCGAGGGAGTATAAATCAAGTAGCTAATGCTATTAGCACGTCTCATGAGAGACTTGAAGATATTATGCACAATGAACTTGGCATGACCAGGATTTCTAATCTGGTACGTCTACAGACACCTGAGCAAAATCGCGCCAGACTGACCACATTGTTTGAGGCAAACCCAGGTGGTCTCCTTGAAAGTTTTCTATCTCAGGATGAGTGTTGAGTTCATCGCTTTGAACCAGAGGCAAATCCAGATTGTCTCCTTGAAAGTTTTCTATCTCAGGATGAGTGTTCAGTTCATCACTTTGAACCAGAGGCAAATCCAGATGGTCTCTTTAAAAGTTTACTATCTCAGGATGAGTGTTGAGTTCTTCGCTTTGAACCAGAGGCAAATCCAGATTGTCTCCTTGAAGGTTTTCTATCTCAGGATGAGTGTTGAGTTCATCGCTTTGAACTAAAGTCAAATTCTGATGGCCTCTTTGAAAGTCTTCTATCTCAGGATGAGTGTTGAGTTCATCGCTTTGAACCAGAGGCAAACCCAGATGGTCTCCTTGAAAGTTTTCTATCTCAGGATGAGTGTTGAGTTCATCGCTTTGAACTAGAGTCAAATTCTGATGGTCTCTTTGAAAGTCTTCTATCTCAGGATGAGTGTTGAGTTCATCGCTTTGAACCAGAGGCAAATCCAGATGGTCTCTTTAAAAGTTTTCTATCTCAGGATGAGTGTTGAGTTCATTGCTTCGAACCAGAGGCAAATCCAGATGGTCTCTTTAAAAGTTTTCTATCTCAGGATGAGTGTTGAGTTCATCGCTTTGAACTAGAGTCAAATTCTGATGGTCTCTTTGAAAGTCTTCTATCTCAGGATGAGTGTTGAGTTCATCGCTTTGAACCAGAGGCAAATACAGATGTTCTCTTTAAAAGTTTTCTATCTCAGGATGAGTGTTGAGTTCATCGCTTTGAACTAGAGTCAAATTCTGATGGTCTCTTTGAAAGTCTTCTATCTCAGGATGAGTGTTGAGTTCATCGCTTTGAACCAGAGGCAAATACAGATGTTCTCTTTAAAAGTTTTCTATCTCAGGATGAGTGTTGAGTTCATCGCTTTGAACCAGAGGCAAATCCAGATTTTCTCCTTGAAGGTTTTCTATCTCAGGATGAGTGTTGAGTTCATCGCTTTGAACCAGAGGCAAATCAAGATGGTCTCCTTGAAAGTCTTCTCTCTCAGGATGAACGTTGGGTTTATCGCTTTGAACCAGAGGCAAACACAGATGGTCACTTTAAAAGTTTTCTATCTCAGGATGAACGTTGGGTTTATCGCTTTGAACCAGAGGCAAACCCAGATGGTCACTTTAAAAGTTTTCTATCTCAGGATGAGTGTTGAGTTCATCGCTTTGAACCAGAGGCAAATTCAGATGGTCTCTTTAAAAGTTTACTATCTCAGGATGAGTGTTGAGTTCATCGCTTTAAACCAGAGGCAAATCCAGATTGTCTCCTTGAAGGTTTTCTATCTCAGGATGAGTGTTGAGTTCATCGCTTTGAACTAGAGTCAAATTCTGATGGTCTCTTTGAAAGTCTTCTATCTCAGGATGAGTGTTGAGTTCATCGCTTTGAACCAGAGGCAAATACAAATGTTCTCTTTAAAAGTTTTCTATCTCAGGATGAGTGTTGAGTTCATCGCTTTGAACCAGATGCAAACCCAGATAGTCTCCTTGAAAGTTTTCTATCTCAGGATGAGTGTTGAGTTCATCGCTTTATTCCAGAGGCAAATCCATATTGTCTCTTTAAAAGCTTTCTATCTCAGGATGAGTGTTGAGTTCATCGCTTTGAACCAGAGGCAAATCCAGATGGTCACTTTAAAAGTTTTCTATCTCAGGATGAGTGTTGAGTTCATCGCTTTGAACCAGAGGCAAATCCAGATTGTCTCCTTGAAGGTTTTCTATCTCAGGATGAGTGTTGAGTTCATCGCTTTGAACCAGAGGCAAATCCAGATGGTCTCTTTGAAAGTTTTCTATCTCAAGATGAGTGTTAGCTTTGAACCAGAGACTAAGAGACAAGCCATGCGGTGGACACACCCCTGCTTCGAGGAGGAGGAAGTTCGTTTCATTTACAGAGAAGATGATGACCTGATTTAATTAGAATTCAAAAAGTATCGTGTTTAATGTTTATCTTCAAAGGGGTTACACCTTCAATAGAGAGTACTATGTTAACTTGCTAAGACTGTTACGAAAACTATCAAGACCAAACGCCCAGGAAAACTGACGAAAGGAGTTTTGTTTTATCGGAAGTGTGCTCCAACACAAAAGTCGTTGGTTTTAATGGCTGCTGTGCGTGACTGTGTCTTGTTTAGGGGATAGGGGGTGGTGAGGAAGGTAGCATTTAAATCTGCTTAAGATGCCATTTAGTTGGTTGTTATTTGTTTTTCTTTATCGTTAGTTTTTTTTTTCTTTTGTTGTTTTGTTAATTCGTTATTTGTTTTTCGTTTCAGTTGGTAGCCGTCATGCCACCGTGGAGTAGAAAACAACGTGTGTTTGCTTATGACACTTACGTGAAAAATGGTGAATCAGTGATAAAAACCCAACGTCTCTTCAGGCGAAGATTCAACACCGGTCGTCATGGTAATGTACCGAGCCGCAATACCAGAGAGTGGGTTAATGCACTAGGAACGACTGGTTTATTATTGACAACCAAACCACCCAGACCTGCCAGAACCGCCAAAACACCAGAAAATGTTGGTCGAGTAACGAGGATTTGACCCTAATAATAAGCGATGAAGCCCATTTTCATCTCAAGCAAAACTGTCGATACTAGGCTTCAGACAATCCTCATGGATTACATCAGCGACCACTACTCAGCCCAAAAGTGACTGTTTGGTGAGGTATTGGGAAGTGCTAGATTTTTGGGTCTTTCTTTTTTGAAGAAGGAAGAGCTACAGCAACGGCATTACTTCGAATCGCTATGTTCAAATGTTTAAAAACTGTTTCCTTACTGAGCTTCGCAGAGGAGGAATCAAAAGGGCGTCAGTGTGGTTTCAACAGGATGGAGCCACTGCTCATACAGCGAGAGTGTCTATGGCTGCTGTTCGAACTGCATTCACTCATCATGTGATTTCATGCTTTGGTGATCTCCCGTGACCCTCGCTATCACCCGATCTTTGCATGTGGGATTTTTATCTGTGGGAATTTTTGAAAACATGCGTCTATGAAGGAACACCCCGCACGCTTGGAGAATTGAAGACTGCAATACGTGAAAATATCTTAGAAATCGGTGAAGAAACTTTGGTAAGAGTGGAGGCTAACTTTGGTAAGAGTGGAGGCTAACTTTAGAGAGCGGCTCAAAATTTATGCTCTTGAAAATGGCCATCATTTGTAAGACATAATTTTTCGCTCATAAATATTCCATAATGGCATTGTTTAGTAAATGTTTTTATGTACATTATAAGGTTTGTGTTGAAATATTCGCAGAGTTTTGCTTTCCTTAAAATATCCTTTTCTCGTGACTCACGCTACATTTCGGAACACAGTTTGATTTAAGTAACAGTAGTTTATATTATATGGATTAATGTCATGGAAGTGTTCTTACATTTTTTTGAGTGGGGGTGTTTCGTAACATATCAACCTCTGTGGGTTATTTAAAGTATTCTGAACATGATTTTATGGATTTGGGCCACAATCGTATTCTTTCAACGACAGAAAAGCAACCAATATAGAAGAAAAACCTTTATTTTAAACTTCCGCTGCTTTGCAGTCTCGTTTTCTTCATGTGTCGTGTCTTTTCAGGACGTAGGCGATCATGAACCTCTATTGGCTCTGTCTCTTGTCACTCTCAATAATTTTTCTTTTGGTCTCTCTTCTAAGTCCCGCTTCAACCATTTGCTCAGACCTAACAATTATGTCCCGCGCTGCTTTTCCCTGTAACTTCTTTCATTTATCCGACCAGTGAGTATCAAGTTCTCCAGGCCCTGCTTCCTCATTATCTGTCCCAGGAACCTCATTTGTCTCTTCCTGATATTTAGTATCAGTTTTTTCTCATTTGCATCATTTCCAGCACCTCATCATTGCACACATGCTCTGTCCATGGTATCCTCAGCATCCTTCTGTAGAACCACATTTCTGCTGCCTCAAGCTTCTCCTTCATCCTTGAGGAGATCATCCAACATTTACTTCCATACCGAAGGACAGCTATCACAGAGCAATCCAGCACCCTTTTTTTTTTGTTTCTAATGAGATTTTCCTGTCTCTCAGTACTCTGGTTAAAATGAAATGCACCCTTGGCCATGTCAATGCGACTTTGGACCTCAGTGTCACACTTCCCATCCCCATCCTTGTTTTATCTTAGTTTATCCAACCTGTAGTTGGCATTTTGTGGTCGTAATGACAAAATGGAAATATTCTATGTACCGTATTTTGTCCCTTTAAAGAACCTCATAAGGATAAAATAATGTCCTTTTGATGTAATTAAGCACAGGCATAAAAAACTGAAGATGTAGGAATATTAAATTTAAATTGTAAAATTCTTGCCGTCCAATATATCTAGACACAGCAGCTCAGCTGATTCCATTCAGTTTCCCGATACTTTTGTTTTTGTTATTATTGATGTTGTTTTTAAATTTTCCATCCTGAAACAGTAAATTTGTTAAGTTGAAATGTTGCAATAACCCGGTTGCAAATTAACCATGAAGACTCAGAAGTCAGTGCTCTTTCTATACATTATCAATTGATGAAATTACTTTCCAGTGCAGATTAAAGCAGCATTCTTCAAGTTAAGTATGAGTTTTCTTCTTGTTTGCATTGTTGGAAAACACCTCATCGTTGCTTATGTTTTGTCCATGGTATCCTCAGCATCCTCCTGTAGAACCACATTTCTGCTGCCACAAGCCTCTTCTTCATCCTTGATGAGATCGTCCAGCATTCAATTCCATACAGAAGGACAGATATCACATAGCAATCCAGCACTCTTTTCTTTGTTTCTAATGAGATTTTCTTGTCTTTCAATACTCTGGTTAGCTTCTGAAATGCGTCTTTGGCCATGCCAATGCGTCTTTGGATCTCCGCGTCGCGTTTTCGCATTTTTCATCCTTTGTCAAAACACTTCGGAGGTATTTTAATTTTTTGACTTGTTTTATTTTAGATTCTCCGACTTGTAGTTGGCATATTGGTCTCCTCGTTTTGCTGATGACCATACATTCAGTTTTCTTGAGGTTTATGCTCAGTCCTTTCTTTTCACTTTCTTTTGCTAACTTCTGTAGATGGTTCTTCATTTTCCTTTCCGTGTCTGCTATCAGCACTGTGCCATCCGCGTATCGGATATTGTTGAGATTGTGGCCGCCAATGACGAATCCTGGCAAGGCTTTTATTTCTTTCATAATTGCTTCGCTGTGTGGACGTAGGCGATCAGGGACTTCCACTTGACTCTGTCTCTTGTTGCCCTCAGTAATTTTTCTCTTAGTATATCTTCCAAGCCCCACTTCGTCAACCATTTACTCAGACCTAACAAGTACGTCTCACGCTGCTTTCCCCTGTCTCTTCTTATATTTATCCGACCTGTAAGTATCAAGTTCACCAGACCGTTCTTTCTCATTACGTGTTCCAAGAACCTCACTTGTTTTTTTATTGATATTTATTATCAGCTTTCTTCTCGTTTGCATCCTTTCCAACACCTCATCGTTGGACACGTGCTCTGTTCATGATATCCTCAGCATCTTTCTGTAAAACTACATTTCTGCTGCCTCAAGCCTCTCCTTCATCTTTGATGAGATCGTCCAGCATTCACTTCCATACAGAAGAACAGATATTATATAGCAATCCAATCTTTTCTTTGTTTCTAATGAAATATTCCTGTCTTTTAATACTCAGGTTAGCTTCTGAAATGACTATATGGCCATGCAAATGCGTCTTTGGTTCTCCATGTCGCACTTTCCTTTCTCTGTCAAAACACTTCCCAAGTATTTGAATTGTTTTACTTGTTTTATTTGAGATTCTCCAAATTTCAGTTGGCATATTGGTCTCCTCTTTTTGCTGATGACCATGCATTCAGTTTTCTTTGTTTCTAACGATATTTTCCTATCTCTTTATACTTTAGTTAGTTTATGAAGGTCTTATGTGCATTAGAATTTTACGTATCACACATTTCTTTAAGAACTCTTCATATTTACGTCCCCGATACGTAAATTACGCCTTAGTACATTTTGCTAACAACCACTCTTTCTGTTACTGTTTTCGTTTTTTATTTGTTCGTCTCGAAATCCATATCCAGGATTTTCTCATTATTCTTCCTGGTGAAAGTGAAAAGAAAGGACTGAGCATAAGCTCAGTCCTTTCTTTTCACTTTCTTTTGCTAACTTCTGTAGAAGGTTCTGCATTTTCCTTTCCGTGTCTATTATCAGCACTGTGTCATCCACGTATCTGATATTCTTGAGATTATGGCCGCCAATATCGAATCCTGTCATATGGAAATAAATCCAGATAGAATTTACCAGATTTACCGTTGAAATAGTTAAATGTTTAAATTTAACCGTTACTTCTCCTCTAACAGTTTCTTTTCTCGCGCTTCCTGCCTGTGAAACTCCCTTCCGTTTCCTTGCTTCCATGATAGCTACGATCTGCAAAAAAATTAAATGAAACGTCACTTGCTATCTTCTATATTCTTGAATCCTGTCTATCATTTATCCTTCCTTCAATAACCCCTGTACCCAGTCTTTTATCACACAGCAACCTCTTGAAGTTGAGTAAATTACTAAGAAACAGGACAATTTCGCTAGAAACAAAGAAGAAAGTACTGGATTGCAATGTGATGTCAGTTCTTCAATATGGCAGTGAATGCTGGACAATATCATCAAAGATGAAGAAAAAACTTGAAGCAGCTGAAATGTGGTTCTACAGAAGCATATTAGATATGAAGTGGGGGATCAATTCCATATTACAATCAATATATAAACTGACCCCTCACTTTGTGGTCACAGCAGTTTCTATATATTTATATTCCTGAGATCCAAAAGCACAAGGATGCATTCCAGGAGCTGAGTAGAGTATTAAGAAACAGGACAATTTCGCTAGAAACAAAGTAGAGAGTACTGGATTGCAATGTGATGTCAGTTCTTCAATATGGCAGTGAATGCTGGACAATATAATCAAAGATGAAGAATAAACTTGAAGCAGCTGAAATGTGGTTCTACAGAAGGATGCTGCGGATATAAGGTGGGGATCAGTTCCATATTACAATCAATATATAAACTGACCCCTCACTTTGTGGTCACAGCAGTTTCTATACATTTATATTCCTGAGATCCAAAAGCACAAGGATGCATGAGCTGAGTAGAGTATTAAGAGACAGGACAATTTCGATAGAAACAAAGAAGAAAATACTGGATTGCTATGTGATGTCAGTTCTTCAATATGGCAGTAAATACTGGACAATATCATCGAAGATGAAGAAAAACATTTAAGCAACTGAAATGTGGTTCTACAGAAGGATGCTGTGGATATCATGGATCAAGCATGTGAGCAATGATAAAGTTTTGGAAAGGATGGAAACGAAAATGAAATTAATATTGAGCATCATTAAGAGACAGCTAAAGTTTCTGGGACATGCTATGAGGAAGGAGGGATTGGAGAACCTGATACGAACAGGCCAGATAGAGGGAAAAAGAAACAGGGGAAAGCAGCAAATAACATATTTGAAGGACCTGATCAGGTGGATGACCGAACGAGAGTTGCGGGTGTTACAGGAGAAAGCGTGCTAAGAGTCACCAGGGATAGGAAGATGTGGAAAGCCATGATCGTCCACGCCCTGAAAGGACAGGGCACATAGAAGAAGAAGAAATATTCGCACGAGTAGCGATCTCGCCTTCCTTGGGGGAAAATTATTTTTTTAAAACCTTTAGATTTTTTTTTTCAGATAATTATCTTTTACTTCGCTATTTCTCGACTAAGAAGGTATTTAATTATCCGGATTTTTTAATTATCTAAATATACGTTTTCAGCCCCTGTCTCAAGGCGTTTTCAGCCCCTGTCTCTAGGCGTTTTCAGCCCCTGTCTCTAGGCGTTTTCAGCCCCTGTCTCAAGGCGTTTTCAGCCCCTGTCTCTAGGCGTTTTCAGCTCCTGTCTCAAGGCGTTTTCAGCCCCTGTCTCTAGGCGTTTTCAGCCCCTGTCTCAAGGCGTCCGAATAAACGAAGAAGTACTGAGCATTCTTTTACACTGAGAATGATATCATTGTCGAGTTGCGTAAAGTGTGAGGATTAACGTCTTGTATTCTTAAAGTTGTGGATGTGCGTTGTGGCGCAGTAGATATCGGCTCGGGACGAGAAATCGGGTAGCCGAGTCTGAATTTCAGTTGAATTCCTTGCATTCACTTACGCGCAAATACCCTTGGAAAAGGTATTAATCCGTCTCTTCCCTCCAGTTATGGGTTAAATAATAGGACAGGTTGGGCTCTATAGCCTTGGAAGGCAACCAGTCTACCGCAGAAAGCAATGGCAACCTACTGCGGGATAATATTCTGCCCAGTCAGTCATGTCTCTTTCGAGACATGATCACCCAAGCGTGTATCACGTATCGCACTTAGCTGATTGACTGAATATAATTGTTGAACATATGATTAAGGCTTCTACTGGGAATAAAGTGGGGGATCTGTTTTATATTGTTATGAAGTAATAAACTGATCCCCCACTTATTATTATATAATAATATAATACATATCTTCCCTTTCTACCTATGAGTCAAATAACAGGACAGATTGGGTTCTATAGCCTTGGTCGGCAACCATTCTACTGCAGAAAGCAATGGCAACCTACTGCGGGATAATCTTCTGACCAGTCAGTCATGTCTCTTTCGAGACATGATCGCCCAAGCGTGTATCACGTATGGCACTTAACTGACTGACTGATTCTTAAAGTTTCCACGAGTTATGATCTTATAAATCTTCACGGAATGCTGTCGTCCGCTTTCCTATTTTTATTTCATCGAATTACAATTCTTGCAAACATATTGAATTTAGCTCGAAGATAAATTTATAACAACGCCAAATAAGGAATTACTCTTAGCAGAAACAATGGACTTTCATCTCGAAACAAAATGTTAGATGTTAAATAATGATTGCAGCGCCGACATTTTCAATCAAAAGCTTTTAAAGGCTGCAGGATTTATTATCGACAGGCGTGACATTAACACAATACGCTGCAGCGACAACACTGATGGCCTTTTCATGAGAGAAACTGAAATTAGTCAAGATGGGCGAAAAACTAGAGGCGGGGTTGGATAATAGATAATGACTGTGAATCGATGAGACGAGTTCAAATCCAGTCGTGTTCGTTAAATTCATTTACGCGCAAATACCTTTGGAAAAGATATGAATCGATCCCCCACCGAACAACAGACCGAACAACAGACAATCTCGTGTGGCACCCGATCTAGAAAAAAGAGAACTTTGAATTCAAAAAACAGGCAGTTCGAGTGATCATCTACTAAACTGACTTTCCTCATCATCATCCATCATCATTTTGCGGCCTCGGCCGAGATTCAAATTCTTGTCACTAGCTGAATACTTGATGCTTCGCCAAAGCTACCAAGGGTGTTTTTATAGAGACACCATCACTAGATGGGTTGCCTACCACGGCTTAAGAGAGGCCCATTCACCCTCATTAAGAGAAGGATATCCCGCGCCAGTTTCCCAACCTGGTGTTTTTTACAACCTCGCGGTAAAAAAAAAAAAAGATATAAACTACTGCTTGCCGAAAACAGTAATTTTTGAATGTTTTTTTTTTGTTTTTGTTTTTGTTTTTGTTTTTTAAACGTCGGTTGCAACGCCTGTCCATCTTTGGTCATTAAAGATATTATACATAAACTACTGCTTGTAGAAAACAATAATTTTCGAAAGGATTTTTTTTTATCTTCTTGTTATAACGTCGGTTGCAACTCCTATTCCTCTTTGATCATGAAATATACATGAACTACTGCTTGTAGAAAACATTTATTTTCGAAAGGATTTATTTTTAATCTTCTTGTTATACCGTCGGTTGCAACGCCTATTCCTCTTTGATCATGAAAGATATTATACATAAACTACTGCTTGTAGAAAACAGTAATTTTCAAAAGGATTTTTTTTATCTTCTTGTTATAACGTCAGTTGCAATGCCTATTCCTCTTTGATCATGAAAGATATTATACATAAACTACTGCTTGTAGAAAACATTTATTTTCGAAAGGATTTTTTTTATCTTCTTGTTATAACGTCAGTTGCAATGCCTATTCCTCTTTGATCATGAAAGATATTATACATAAACTTCTGCTTGTAGAAAACAGTAATTTTCGAAAGGACTTTCCTAGCAGGCCAGGTAAACTAGACCGCAGTAGCACATAAAATAAGAGCTGTAAAAAGACGGGAAACTCCTCAAAGTCAACAGCAACCCACCCTTACTATGGGTTAAATAGTCTTACAAACTCTTAACTGACCAACATTTGAATACATGGCCAACCAGGGAGAATAATGAGAAAATCCTGGATTTGGATTTCGAGACGAACAAATAAAAAACGAAAACAGTAACAGAAAGAGTGGTTGTTAGCAAAATGGACTAAGGCGTAATTTACGTATCGGGGACGTAAATATGAAGAGTTCTTAAAGAAATGTGTGATACGTAAAATTCTAATGCACATAAGAACTTCATAAACTAAGTAAAGTATAAAGAGATAGGAAAATATCGTTAGAAACAAAGAAAAGAGTGCTGAACTGTTATGTAATATCTATTCTCCTATATACCCGTGAATGCTAAACAACCTTCTCATGCCTTTCATAAACAAAAGAAAGTATGAAGAGATAGGAAAATATCGTTAGAAACAAAGAAAAGAGTGCTGAACTGTTATGTAATATCTTATCTCCAAAATGGCAGTGAATGCTGGATAATCTTCTCATGTCTTTCATAAACTAAGCAAATAATGAAGAGAAAGGAAAATGTTAAAATCAAACAAAATAGTGCTGAATCGCTATATAATATCTAATCTCTTATAAGGCAGTGAATGCTGGACAATCTCTTCGTGCCTTTTATAAACTAAACAAAGTATTAGAAAATAGGAAAATGTCGCTAGAAACAAACCAAATAGCGCTGAATTTCTATGTAATATCTAATTTCTCTCATGGTACCCAATCTCCTCTAAACTTTCGCCGGTTCACACTCCACCCAAGTCTGTTGAACAGGTGAAGAGGCTCATCCCTTGTTCCCTGTTTAGGATGTGGTTTCTGGCCTTCTCTTTTCCAATCTTTTCACTCTTACGTAGCCCCCTCCGTATCAGTGTCGTTACCGCCTTGTTCGGAGTGGTATGATTAAAAAAAGTCTATATGTATATATATCACGGAAAATTCCGAAGATTAACGAAATGGTTTTAACAACCGACATATTTAAATTATTTGTTTGAACATTATTTTTAGTCGATACTCGTATTTAAGTAGATATTCTGTTTTTAATCAACCAGTGTCATTATTTTTACCGGACTGATTATTTACGATAAATTTTGTTACAAAAAGTGTGCGTTATTCGGCAGGAATCGAACCTGCGACCCGTATCAACATAGGGAAAGCCACCAATTGATCTGGTACATCTTAGACCATTTGACCACCCATGATTCCAGTCTAATTGAAGTCAAATAATACCTATATTACACAATTTTCGATTCTACCCAAATCACCATCACTACTCTGAAATATATCGTAATGTCAACATATTAAGATTAACGAAATGGTTTTAACAACCGACATATTTAAATTATTTGTTTAAACATTATTTTTAATTAAAAACAGAATATCTACTCAAATACGAGTATCGATTAAAAATAATGTTCAAACATAATTTATATATATGTATATATATATATATATATATATATATATATATATATAAGTGAATAACTTGCCCTGATGATCCATTAGGTGAAACCTGTGTAGGTCCGTTGGCTCTAGGTTAGCTACTTACTTATTTAATTTCTCTGCTATTGTATTGGGCGCTTTACGTGTTAGATTCCTCGTTTCGGGCTTTTTTTCTTTCGACTAGTACTTTGACTAATGTTCAAGTGCTTCGTTTCTTTTTTTGTTTCCATTTTTTCCTCTGCGCGTTTATACTCGGTGGGTTTTTCGAGACGTGTTTAAAGATAAATTTACAGTTATATATATATATATTCATGCCCGTTCAGTGATTGTATCTCTGGTACAAATAATAAACCCACTACATATATTGGTTTTACTACAACCACGCTCTCCCGTAGACTTACCTGTCACCTTTCTGATCAGAGTTCAATTCAAAAACATTTCTTAGAAAAACATAGCCATGTTAGTAATATTAGTCAATAACACAACAATACTCACTCATACACACAGTAAAAAGAGCCTTCAGATATTAGAGGCCATCTACATTAAATCAAAATAACCCACACTCAATAAAATCACATTTCAATCTGGTCACAACATATTACATTGCATTTAGACGTATGGTTCTGTTATCATTTCAGTCTCTCACGCGGTGTGACGTCATAGAACCGCATTACAAATTTACGGACTGTGAACTGCATGACTGTTATCGTTGCATAGCAATGTTTTATTTCAACACAAGATAAAACAATAATTTGATAGTGATGTCTATGTTGACGTCTTTGTAATCTCTCTGAAGATGACTCATGTGAGCCGAAAGCTTAAAACCAGCATAATAAAAACAATATCCAAATGATGGACAATTTTTGTCTTTATTTTCACCTGAAATTAAAGCCAAAATAGAACGGCTCATGATTAAACATAATAGACATACATTGTCTTTTGCATTTAACAGTATATGTTTAGAATAAAAAAAATTTATATATATATATATATATATATATATATATATATATTAATATATATATATATATATATATATATATATGTCCGAGTATATAGGGAACGAACAAAAAAATTTTTTTTACAACGTCCAAAACATTAATTTAAAACAGTGCTTGATATATAATATATAGAGCTGTTAATATTTATTCTAAATTATATTTTAGAGCATGTACATTTTTTTATATCCACTACAAATCGTACATTTGTTTCGACATTGAAACTACAATGTCTCATCAGTTAATATATATATATATATATATAGTACTGTGCAAAAGTATTAGGACAATAACTATTTTATATTTTATGAGGCATCAAAATAAAGTTTAAAATCACCCCTGTCCTAAGAATTATTCAACTAAAAAAGAAGAGGAAGGAAAGCTTCGGAATTTGAATTGGCCCCCACAAAGCCCGGATGTCAATCCTAAACATCTATAGGGTATTTTGGATAAAAAAAAATGATAAATCTAATGTTACTTCGCAAGACAAACTATGGGAACAAATACAAGCTGCTTGGCAGGAGATACCATTAGATACATTGAAGAAGCTTGTGATGTCAATGCCTGACAGAATGAAGGCTGTGATCAAAGCAAAAGGCTATTATACTAAATATTACATTTATTTTGTAACAAGTATTTTTTCTTGTTAAAGCATTTGTTGAGTAAATCAAATAAAATTACTTTAATTAAATTGTTTATTTTCTGTCAATATGCCTCATAAAAGATAAAATAGTACTTGTTCTAATACTTTTGCACAGTAATGTATATATATATATATATATATATATATTAGGAAGTATATATATATATATATATATATATATATATATACTTCCTAATAAATCGGTCCTATGAGCAATTTAATTATCCTTGTGATCGGCTTTTCTGCTAATAAGTACTCTCGGTGCCACTTTGAAGCGTTATTGTCGTTAATGCAAACAGTACAAGACGGATGGCAGTTGAAAGCGACATATACGCAAAACAACTGCACTTCGTTTGAGACCTTCTAAAATTGATTTCACGCCCCAAATATCAGCCGTGAGTAAGTCATAATTGGTCTGTGATCACTTCGACTGATTAACGTGGTCGCACGTATCCCTCGAAAATCATGATTGCGCACAAAGTGTACGTGTTTAATTCAGCATTACTCTCCCGGGTGTACAAGAAGGCGAACGGCGTCTTCATCCTGCAGCAAAAAATTTTTTATATCAGCATTGTCACATTTATTCTATTACTTTATTTAAAACTTCCATTGCGAATTATTATTTTTAGTATCGGTATTTGTCGGTTCATCTTTAAGATTTTTTTTTAAATCTGACACTGTGGTAATAACAAATTCGGAAGGAAAACTAACAAACTCTTGGCTGACATAGTTAAGCAACACACAGGAAAATCTCACTAGAAACAAAGAAAAGAGTGCTGGATTGCTACGTGATGTCAGTTCTTCAATACGGCTGTGAATGCTGGACAATATCATCGAAAATGAGGACAAAACTGGAAGCAGCGGAAATGTGGTTCTACAAAAGGATGCTGGATATAAAGTGGGGATCAGTTCCATATTACAATCAATATATAAACTGACCCCTCACTTTGTGACCACAGCAGTTTCTTTCCATTTATATTCCTGAGATCCAAAAACACAAGGATGCATTCCAGAAGCTGAGCAAAGTACTAACACACAGGAAAATCTCACTAGAAACAAAGAAAAGAGTGCTGGATTGCTACGTGATGTCAGTTCTTCAATATGGCTGTGAATGCTGGACAATATCATCGAAAATGAGGACAAAAGCTGGAAGCGGCCGAAATGTGGTTCTACAGAAGGATGCTACGGATATCGTGGAATGAGCATACAAGCAACGACGAGGTGTTAGAAAGAATGGCAACAAAAAGGAAATTGATGCTGAGCATCAGGAAGAGACAACTGAAGTTCCTGGGACATGCAATGAGGAAGGAGAGCCTGGAGAACCTGATACTGACTGGACAGATAGAAGGAAGGAGAGACAGAGGAAGGCAGCGGATAACATATTTGCAGGGCCTGATCAGGTGGATGACGGAACGGGGACTGCCAGGAGCAACAGGAGCAAACATACTAAGAGCCACAAGGGATAGGGAGACGTGGAGAGCCATGATCGCCTACGTCCTGAAGGGACAGGGCACATAGAAGAAGAAGAAGTTAAGCAAGGATGAGGAAATTACTTTTGTGGTACTAAAGACACCCTCGTAGAAGGGAAAGAGGTAGTTTTATATTGATTTCAAGTCCTTCTGTTTGATGAAGCAGCAGATGTTTTTGTTTAAGTTCGATCTTCTAAGATCTAAGGATGTGCGTTTAGGTGTAGTGGATATCGGCGCGGAACGAGAAATTGGGGAGCCGAATTCCAGTTGAATTCCTTGGATTCACATACTCACAAATACCCTTGGGAAAGGTAGTCATCCGTCTCTCCCCTCCAGTTATTGGATGAACGATCTAGCGCTAGGTTTTCCTGTCCTTTTGCCTGATGTTGGCCATCTGCAATGTATTTTTTGGTGCAATCTTTATACTTCAATTTTAGCCTGTGTTCTGCTCTTTTTCTTCAAATATGGATAGGGAAGATGTGACTTTTTAGTCCTGATAGGGTCTTACAATCTCTTGCTCAGATGTGGCAACTTTGGACATCTTTTGATGTAGTTAATGGATTAATATTTTAAACTTGTTTTTGTCTACCAACTGAGGCTCTTTCATTTTTACATTCTCTCCACACTGAAATACCACATCACGAGTAATGACTAACTTCAGCGTGTGGCATCATTGATGATTTTTGGAGCCTATCCTACTCAGGCAGATGCGACCACGTTCATTACATGTTATATCAAATTCTATGAAAACATTTTCAGGGAGATTAATAGCAAGGCTCTTATGAACACCTGCCTTAAGTCTTTCAGGCTTAACACGATTTGGTTCAAAATTTCTCTTAGCATTATGCAAAGCTTTCTTCCAAGATGAACAATCTCACGCTAGGTTTTCCTTTCCTTTCGCCTGATGTTGGCCATCTGTAATGTGTTCTTGGTGCAATCTTTATACTTCAATTTTGGCCTGTGTTCTGCTCTTTTTCTGTCAACCAAATCACCATGTAGAAACTGCTTATATATAATACCTTGGTTAATTTCCTTTTCTTTTAGAAAAAAGCTAAAGACCATTTAGGAATTGAAGGAGATGAAGAATCTTCCATGTATGAAGACAGAGTATCCCCAGCACAGTACGTATTACATTCTTGCCCAAATCCATTGTATCTTTACTCATTTTCAAGTTCAGTACATGTAAATATTGCAGGATGTGCGCTGTGGTGCAGTGGATATCGACTCGGAAAGACAAATCGGGGTGCCGAGTTCAAATTCCAGTTGAATTCCTTGCATTTACTTACACACAAATACCCTTAGGAAAGGTATTAATCCATCTCTTCCCTCCAGTTATAATAAAACAGACTGGGTTCTGTAGCCTTGGCTGGCAACCAGTCTAACGCAGAAATTAATGGCAACCTACTGCTGGATAATCATCTGCCCAGTCAGTCATGTTTCGAAAAAGACATGATCGCCCAAGCGTATATCACGTATGGCACTCAACTGACTGACTGAATATATTTGGAGAAGTAAGTAAACCTTCTACTAGTCATAAATTAGAAGACTGGTTTTGTTATTGTTACGAAGTAATAAACTGATCCCCGACTTATTATTACTTATTAATATAATAATAAAATCCGTCTCTTCTCCCTCCAACCATGGCTTAAATAGCAGGACAGATTGGGTTCTATAGCCTTGGCTGGCAACCAGTCTACCACAGGAAATAATGGCAACCTACTGCTGGATAATCTTCTGCCCAGTCAGTCATGTCTCTTTCGAGACATGATCGCCCAAGCGTATCTCACGTATGGCACTCAACTGATTGACTGAACATAATAGTTGGAGAAATAATTAAACCTTTACTGGTTATAAAGTGGGGGACTGGTTTTCTATTGTTACGAAGTAATAAACTGATCCCCCACTAATTATTACTTATTAATATAATAGTAAAATCCGTCTCTTCTCACTCCAACCATGAATTAAATAGCAGGACAGATTGGGTTCTATAGTCTTGGCTGGCAACAAGTCTATCGCAAAAAGTAATGGCAACCTACTGCGGGATAATATTCTACACAGTCAGTCATGTCTCTTTCGAGACATGATCGCCTAACTGGCTGAAGTGATAGATATTGCATTGTAATAATTTTTAGATTAATGTTTTGTTTTTTGCTTTTTTTAATCGAGTCGCCCTAAGCAAGCAAGGCATTTTACTGCTACTGTTGTGCAGGGGGTTACATAGGAGGAATGTTATGAAGAGTGAGAGGTTGCGGGGGGTGTCAGGAATAGAGTAGGAGAGAGAAGAGATTACTGGTGAGAGTGGGGTAGACGAGGAGGAATGTTATGAGGAGTGAGAGGTTGCAGAGAGTGTCAGGAAGAGGGTAGGAGTGGGAAGAGAGTACTGATGATAGTGGGGTGCATGAGAGAGAGGATGTAAGTTCGTGTGACAGGAGATGACTATTGACTTTACATTTAAATTCTTGGCGATTGTAACTGTCAGGAAAGCAAGTAGGCGGAAGAGAATTCCACAGGCGGGAAGTGCGAGAAAAGAAGCTGATAGAGTAGAATTTGCGTTTACAATTTATTGGCTTCACAGTAAAAGAGTGGGACCTAGTTGCTAATCTTGTGACTCGAGGAAATTCGTATAAAATCATTCTTTCAAATAAAACAACGTAATAAATCAACATTGATCAATATTTTGTTGTCGGTTCTCAAGAACAAAAAATGTATAAATTCGCTTACATGATCTGTTTAGGTTTTATTACAATTCTAACCATCGCTTTTTAAATCAATAAACATTACCAAGGAGTGAAGGTAGTTAGAATAAGAAGCTATCATGGGAAAATCCGTTCTTTTCATAATCTGTCTTATTGCGGGTACAAAGATCCATGTTTGCCACAATTTATTTTAAAGTTATTTTAAAATATTTCATGAATTTCAACCAATGTTTTTTTGGCACTTAACTGACTTCTAAGAAGCATCTACTTTAACTGAAGGGTGATGCGAAAGGAAAAACATAGATGAGAGTTTTTCGGGATGAAGTGGCAACAAAACAGGAAATAAGGTATATCCGGGTGCTGGTCATCATTTTGACTTTAGTCAAACTTTTTCGATCAGAGACCCCTTTTCGTTTCTCTTCCTTCCCCAGCAACCCCTATTTTAAATATCTTTTAACCTTAAAACCCGCACTTATGTTGGAAATTTAAACGCTAACTAAAATATTTAACATTATTTACATTATTTGGACTGTTATCCTCATCTTTATTGCCATGTTTACGACGTTTCGGCCATTAGACATTCCAGCCTTCTTCAGATGATAGGAATTTTGAACCGAACCCTTTGTTTCAATAACTGGAGGAGATCGTTTTCGTTCCACTGCGCCATGTGTCCTTGAGAACACATGGCCCAATTAATATCGACATTGGTTAGTTTCAGTGACTTAACCCAAAGAGCTGCGAGTTCAATACGTGGCTACTGCAGTGGCGAAAAAATAACTGTGTTCAAGGTATCCGAAAGATTCGAACCATGGCTATTCGGCTTTGCCGCAGATGTTATTGAATGACCGGGCTTACCCAACGATCGTCTACGATTAGGGTTATTGTAATGTATCCACTTTTCATTGCCGATCAGGATGTGATGTTGAAGCAGCTGTTCACACGTGATACGATGCTGTTCGACGTCTCTCAGCTTCAACTAGTACGGCACTCGATGTCCTTGCTTTTGAATCATTCTTAATGCTTCTAAATCTTTCGAAACTGTTGCCTGATCACCTCCTAATGCCTAAGTGTGTATCACGTATGGCACTGACAAGTGAATGAAGGCAAATGACTGACAAATATTCCCCAAACCAAACCGATCGTTATTTTTGCTTCCACTTTAATAATTAATTTCCGTCTCTTTTATTTTGGGGTCGTTGTTTGCTTAGTTTATTTATTTTTATATATATATATATATATATATTTTATTTTTCTACTGGCCTTGTTCTATGTGCCATGTCCCTTCAAGACGTTGGCTTTTATTAATTTTTTGCCACCTCGCCTAATCTTTGGCTGACATCCACTTTTTTTTTTTAATCATATCCCCCGAGCAAGGCGGTAACGCCACTGATGCGCAGGGTGCTACGTAAGAGGGAAAAGATTGGAAAAGAGAAAGCCGGAAACCACGTCATAAACAGGGAACAAGGGATGAACCTCTTCACCTGTTCAACAGACGTGGGTGGAGTGCGAACTGGGCGATAGTCCAGTCCATCCACTCCAATTGAAAAAGAAAAAAGTGAAAAAATTGGAAAAGAGAAAGCCGAAAACCATATCCTATAAGGGGAACAAGGGATGAGCCTCTTCACCTGTTCAACAGACGTGGGTGGAGTGCGAACTGGGCGATAGTCCAGTCCATCCACTCCAATTGAAAAAGAAAAAAGTGAAAAAATTGGAAAAGAGAAAGCCGAAAACCATATCCTATAAGGGGAACAAGGGATGAGCCTCTTCACCTGTTCAACAGACGTGGGTGGAGTGCGAACTGGGCGATAGTCCAGTCCATCCACTCCAATTGAAAAAGAAAAAAGTGAAAAGATTGGAAAAGAGAAAGCCGAAAACCATATCCTATAAGGGGAACAAGGGATGAGCCTCTTCACCTGTTCAATAGACGTGGGTGGAGTGTGAATCGAGCGATGACGTTAAAACACCAAATCGCATAAAATCAAATTAATCAACGTCGATCCTGGTCAGTATCTAGATGAGTGAGTGCTTTGAAATAACCAGGCGCTCTCATCTTGAATGTGCGATTGATGTAATGAATAATCACTTGGAATTGTTAATCGGAAATTGTTGTGGATTTATTTTCGCAGTGGAGGCTAGTATTTGTGTTAAAGTCGGTCCTAATAGGTTCGACGTACAAAACGTTAGGAACTTAATACAATACGTATTACGCAGTGTAATCTTGCCAGGTCGCTGACTACTTTCGTATTCGACTAACTGTCGACTACTATCGTCCAACATCGACTGACCCTCGTTCCTCTTACTACTCCTACTTAAATTAGGCGGGAGAGTCTATTCTCTATAGAATAGGTGGGTTTAACCATAACAGAAAGCCAAGTTTCAATTCCCGTTGGGTTCGTTATATTCACTTATGTGCAAATAACCTTGGAAAAGGTAAGAATTTACCACTTCTTCCCCAGCTATGGATTAATTAGTAAGATTTTTATCACCAAATCATTATTATCTTTTAAAAAATACATTCTTACAATCTCAAATTATTTCCTGGCTTTAAATATCCTGAAAAGGGTTGATAACCGTAGAAAACGAATTTCTGTTCTGCCAGCCATGTACAGAAGCTCATTAGATAAATTATGTGATATTTATAGCTGTACCTCTTGCCCTCATTGTTTTCAAATGAATGTCAAAATTTACAAGTCCTCTTCCCTCCAATGATTTTAATATGAAAAGGCATTGTCAATGATTTTCTTATAAAAATGCATCAGAAATTATTTTAATATGTAAATGTATAGGAAATGATTTTACTATGAAAATGCACTGCCAATGATTTTGCAATGAAAATGCATTGGCAATGATTTTACAATGAAAATCAGTTGCAAATGATTTCGCTATGAAAAAGCATTACAAATGTTTACCTACGAAAATATATTTTACTATGAAAATGCATTGAAAATGATTTTAATATGAAAATTCATTAAAAATGAGTTTACTATAAAAATTCATTGAAAACGATTTTACTCTAAAAATTAATTGTAAATGATTTTACTATGAAAATACATTTCCTAAAATTTTACTATGAAAATACATTGCCAATGATTTTACTATAAAAATTCATTGAAAACGATTTTACTATAAAAATTAATTGAAAATGATTTTTCTATGAAAATACATTTCCTAAGATTTTACTATGAAAAAACATTGCAAATGATTTTACTATGAAAAAACATTACTAATAATTTTACTATAAAATTCACTGAAAACGATTTTACAATAAAAATTAATTGAAAATGATTTTACTATGAAAATACATTGCCAATGATTTTACTATGAAAAAACATTGCAAATGATTTTACTATGAAAAAACATTGCAAATGATTTTACTATGAAAAAACATTGCAAATAATTTTACTAAAAAATTCATTGAAAACGATTTTACAATAAAAATTAATTGAAAATGATTTTACTATAAAAATATATTTCCAATGATTCTACTATGAAAATGCATTGCCAATGATTTTACTATGAAAATGCATTGCAAATAATTTTACTAAAAAATTGTAATGCAAAATGAATTTACGATAAATTTATTATTTTGCACTGAAAATGCATTAGAAATGACTCTTCTCGATATTACCAATGCTGAGACACCTACATTATAATGAATAGAAATTCACCTCAAGTAGAAACATGTCGGCAGTCAATTCTCACCTCCCTGAGGCACTGATGTTGTCCTTGATTATAGCGGAAGATATCGCCTTCCAAAACAAATCGGGTAACCCTGCTGGTGTTACTAACCAATTCTGATATGAAACTATAGAAATATAGTTAATCTTGTCTCATTGGTTTTGGAAAAGATTTTTTTCTACCTCTAGAATTGACGTCACTTTTAAATGCCAAATTAAATCTATTCTCTCGATACGTGCTTCAGTTGGATATCCTTCGCGCGTGAAAATGTCATGGCCAATAAAAAAAATATCTGGCAGCAATAGAATTTCGAAATTTTATTTCTATAAGTGAACTGAATTGGCATTTCTGACCTGGGGACAGTGGGCATCATTCTTATAAATAATCATTTTCTTTATCAGCGAAGGCTGTCATGGCGGATAACAAAAATAAGACTGATGCGTCACCGTTGTCTGATTTTTACGGACTGGGTACATTGGCTGGTCATTTCAAAAATCGTTTATTATTATTGGTATGTGCGTTGTGGCGCAGTGGATATCGACTCGGAACGAGAAATCGGGGAACCGAGTTTGAATTCCAGTTGAATTCCTTGCATTCACTTACGCGCAAATACCCGTGGGAAAGGTATTAATCCGTCTTCTTCCCTCCAGTTATGGGTTAAATAATAGGACAGATTGGGTTCTAGAGCCTTGGTGGGCAACCAATCTACCGCAGAAAGCAACCTACTGCGGGATAATCTTCTGCCCAGTCAGTCATCTCTCTTTCGAGACATGATCGCCCAAAGCATGTATTACCTATGGCACTTAACTGACTGATCCAGCTGTTAACAACCATCAATTTTTCATTGTCTGCCTAAGAGGCTTTAAGAGAGAAGGAAGTGTGGGTAAACATTATTTCTAGATAGATTTAGTCAAGAGTAAGCACCTCTCATATTATGGGGATAATCATTTTTAATAATTTCACTCCAAGCAAAGACAATAAAGCCTCTAAGGCGCAAGTGGTGACTGTTTTTTAAAGAATATGAGAAGAAATTAAGAGAGAACAATAAAAGAACAGGAATTCAGCAGATATCCATTGACATTACTTGAATATACAGAGTGTAAAACTCTCCAAATGATCTGTTGATCGCTTTTGGTTAATCTACTATCCATTCCCAAGGATTTTTTGTCTTTCTAAATATGTATACTTATTTATTTACTTTTTTTATACAGCATTGGTATCACAGCAGCTTATGGCCATGTTCATAATTGATATTAATGATTAGTTTCTCCTAACAAGAATACAAAATAAATGTAATCCAAAGTTTATTATTGTATTAATAAAAGATTAGTAATTATATATATATATATATATATATATATATATATATATATATATATATTGTGTGTGTGTGTGTGTGTGTGTGTATTTTGGCAGCATTTTTTCATTAATGCAGGTTTCATTGAATAATATAGACAAGATATTTGTCCATTAATTTTGTGTAGGATCCGTTCGTACCGTTTGATATACTTGATGGTGATATCGTCGAAAAACAACAAAAAATCACAGTAATTGTTGATTTTTTTATCGGGTCTAAGCTTTCGGCTCACACTTCTGAGAAAAACGCTTGTTGATAACACATACATACTTAAACAAGAAAATAATAAACAGAAACTCAAAATCCTGGAAGCAATCTACATTAAACAATTTAAACCTGGTTTGAATACAATCAATTTTGATATTTCCAATAACGTACTCAAATGCCTGTAATCGGATCAGGGACCACAACGCTACTATTTTGTCACTGTCTTCGACCATCCGCCACGGTAGGGATGAACTTGCATTTTCAATTTAATTCTCTTTATTGCTAATAACTTAAATGTTCTATGTTTACTGTGTGTTAATATTTATTCTTTGATAATGGCTTTTGTGAGCCGAAAGCTTAGACCCGATAAAAAAATCAACAATTACTGTGATTTTTGTTGTCTTTCAACGATATCACCATCAAGTATATCAGACGGTACGAACGGATCCTACACAAAATTAATAGACAGAACTTGTCTATATTATTCAATGAAACCTGCATTCATTAATATATATATATATATACATATATATAGTGTATCGAGGCAGCAGATAATCTTCGAAACATATACTGTTAAATATAACTGACAATGAATGTCTATTATGTTTAATCATGAGCCGTTCTAAACATTGTATTTTGGCTTTAATTTCAGGTGAACACATTACATTGCATTTAGACATACGATTCTATTAACACATCGGTCTCTCACGCGGTGGGACGTCATAGAACCGTATTACGAATTTACGAACTGCGTCTGCTATTCAGTGACCGTTATTGTCGCATAGCAATGTTTTGTCAACGTAAAATAAAATCATCTTTGATGGTGGATGGCTTTATGATAACGTCCCTGTAACATCTCTGAAGATGGGTTATGTGAGCCGAAAGCTTAGAACCAGCATAATAAAAAAATATCCAAATGATGGTCAATTTTTGTCTTTATTTTCACTTTTTGTTTATAGATACGTAATTTAGAATAAAGCTCATTTCGTCTTTTCGCCTTGATAAAGTCCATCACAGGACGAAACGCATAGGCGATTTAAATAGTTTTCCTCTTGACTTCTTTTTTTTAACTATATATATATATATATATATATATATATATATATATATATATATATATACGCAATTACACACACACACAAATATATGCATGTGGGTGGCCATTCTTATCCAAGGATGCCAGTATACTAGGACGGCAAGCTAATCCCCCTTGCAGACGGCGGCCCAGGCACATTTGTGTTTGTTCATCATCGGCATAGCCCAGCTGTTGTTTATACTGCAACCAAGCTAAGCGGACCTTAGTTACAGTTTCTGGGAGAGGGCGCGTTATCTAGGGTGAACGAGAGTCTGAACATTGCCAGAATGCTCAAACCCTCGACCACGATGACTTTTGACTTCGGGCAAGCATAACCATCCACGAATTCGAAAGGGACCCTTCTAATCAATTTCACGTCAAACTGTGGTATGTTTTTCAGGCACTTTCCGAAGATACCGCATTCTGGTATCGTATTCTCCAGACAAGTAACACCAACAATTCACCTTCCTTACATATTGACCATGGTGAGATTCAAACCGGGGTCTCATGTTCAAAAAGTGAACTGTCTAACCACTCGAAGACAATTATATATATATATATATATATATATATATATATATATATATATATATATATACTAACAGTATAGCCCGGCGTTGCTCGGGTGTAATGAAAGCTTTAAAACTAATCCGTGGTCCTGGAGCTCAGACTCTTTGGACGTTGAAACGAAAGACTAAAAAGCAATAGTTGTTTCCAGTTAAAGCGAAACCGTAGACTGAAAGAAAAATGAATGAATGTAAGTCAAATTTTGATTTCTTGGTATCGATATCAAATGAGTTTTTTTCGTTGTAAACTGAATTTTGAAGGCTAAATAAGTCCTCTGAGTAAATGGTATCATGGCTGAGACTAAGAACTACAATTATACCTACTTAAAGCCAAACCAGAAGCAAAAACTAAAATAAAAGGGCTTTAAAAAATACAGACATACAGGCAGATAAACAGCCACACACACACAAACATCATGCCTTTTATATATATTATCGATTTTTTGCACTATTGTAAGAACTGCAACCTTGAAACTTCTGAATATCGTTTCTTATGTCTTTGTTTATGAGTGTATCAAATTTGATTAAGATCGGACCACTCCTTCTATAACGCGATTTTTTCGATTATCGATTTTCGATATTTATCGGGCGTACCTTAACACAAACCCTAGCTAAGAACACTCGCAGCCGCTTATAGTACAACTGTGTAAATTTTCAAGAAAATCGGTTCAGCCGTTTCGGAGTCTATAGGTAATACGCATACACACACACAAAGTTCTATTTATAAATAAGTATATATATATATATATATATATATATATATATATGTTAACGGAAATTAACGAAGATTAACGAAACTGGTTATAAACAACCGACAATTTGAAATGAATTGTTTGAACGTTATTTTTTATCGATACTCGTATTTAAGTAGATATTCTGTTTTTAATTAAACAGTATTATATATTTTATATCTACTGGCCTGATTATTTACGATAAATTTTTCTTTCGAAAATATGTTATATTCGAACCTGCGACTAGGGTGATTCGGACGAGTTCATCTTTGCTTCTATGCCTTGTAAAATCTTCCAAAGTAATAATAACAAAAGAACAATTTTATTTTCATTTAGAATTATCCACTTTAAAATGGTATGAAATACATCATTTCTTTAAAAAAAAAACTTGGGTTGCCTAATAATTAAGGCTAGTAGTGTATGTGGGTGTGGGTGTGCGTACCTGTGTAAGTGTCAAACAGGTTTCATTAAGTAATAGGCATATTATGTACATTTGTTTCTAAAATAATCCTTTCTGGTTCTTTAATCAGCTACTTGATGTTAAGTTGAAATTTATCAAGGCCTTGTAGTTTTTTCTTACCCAAGTACTTTCAATCTTTCCCCGGACCATCTTCAGGGAAGAAACTAAACAATCTTATTGCAACTGTGATCGTTGTGATGGTGACTTAGCAATTGTAGCCATACTGTTTTTTTTTGTTTTGTTTTGTTTTGTTTTGTTTTGTTTTTTTGTTTTCGAAAGAAGCGTACCAATTTAAGGAGGGCAACCAGAAATTGTAGAAATGCCAAAATAGCGTTAAATGTTGTTCAAATGCATATTAAAACGTGGCTGCTACACTCGTCATAGATTTTGCTTAATGTTGGTTCGTTGTATTTGATATAAAGACTTTCGACAATTTGAACATCATTATTCTGGTCTCGTATATTGGTATTGTCCACAAGGATTTTTCCTAGATTGTAAAGGTGGATAAAAATGTGTAAGAATGTGTTTTTAAATTATATCCGATAGAACTTATATCTGACAATTGGGCTGTAAAACATTTTGCAATGTTGTTGTCGTCAAATTAACATATCTACCTACTTTTTTTGTCAGAGATACATTATGTATATATGTATGTATTTTAATCAATTATTTCACGTACTTTATGTCAGTAGGAAATTAACTGAAGCCGAAAGAAGGAAGTGTTAGCATAGAACTTACGGTTGCATCTAGCCATTTCAAATGTAAATTGATGACATCTTTCCGACAATCTAGTACTGCGATTAAACTCATAAAGTTTAGGGAATAAAGAGTAAAGCTCACCAGAACAATTACCCTGAAAATATTTGTTAAAAAGGCACAGGAAGACTACGATTAATTTCTCTGTAACATCATTTTTCGATATTGTCTGTCCAAGAGGCTTTTAAAGACATTACGTAATCATTTCCTTTATAAACAACTGACTTTCTGTTATGTCGCCAAGTATAAATGAATAACTCAACAACAGAGTCAGGATATAAGTTGTATTCCGCGGAAAGACGGTTAGTATGTACAGAAGTGATTAGTACTATTTACAATAGAAAGATACAAGAGTCCAATCCGTCGTAAGAGGTGTGTATACTTGATTACTTCCGGTACGCCACCGGAAGTGTGACTAACTCTTCACTGACTTGCACTGACTCTTCAGTAACTCATTAGAGACTCTCAAGTGACTCTCTACGACTCTCTACGACTCATTATTTAGTCGTCCCTCCCAGTAAGGGCAACATATGACACATGGTCAGTTTATATCTGGGATTTCCGGGCTATATGGCCCGGCCAAAAAATGTCTGTCTATTTTTGCCCAGTCGTGCTTCTACCCTTCGGCGGAACCACGACTGGGTTATTGCTCTCTGCTCGGAAGCAGAGAGCGCCCTCTACCAGAAGGCAGAGAGCTGACAGTGTCGTAGAGTCGTCAGTCTAGTGACTCGGTACGACTGTATTTACTAGCCTTCCCACGTAGGCTGGATGTGACACATGGTCATTTTATTGTGGGTATTCCCGGCCATATAGCCGGGCCAAAAAATGTCTGTCTATTTTTCCCCAGTCGTGGTTCTACCCTTCGGCGGAACCACGACTAGGTTATTGCTCTCTGCTCGGAAGCAGAGAGCGCCCTCTACCGGAAGGCAGAGAGCTGACAGTGTCGTAGAGCCGTCAGTCTAGTGACTCTGGACGACTCTCTTGTAGAGAATCCACCATTGCTATATATAGCAATGGGAACAGTCAAATAGGAGCGGCGCCCTAACACTTTCATGACTGATAATATACATAGCAGCCATCTATTCCATAATTTTGCTACATGACATTTTGAGAATATGTTGTTTACGTTGACATTTTTAAAAAATAACAGTGACTCGTGCAACCAGACTGGCAACTGGGTCCCACCCATTCGCAGTCAGGTTAGCCAAATGCAGACGACAATTCTACTCCTGCAGCTTCCTCTCTCGCACTTCCCTCCGTATTCTTGCTTTCCTGACGGCTACAACCTCCAGAAATTTAAATGCAAAGTCAATACTCATCTACTAACCACTGGACCCTAGCTCTCTCCCCACCCCTGTATAACCTTCCCTTTCTCTCCACCTATGTATCTGTCATCGCACCTGCTTTCTCAGCTTTCTATTGTTCCTTTCTAACTAGCTTGTACTCCTCACTCTTTTCTAATTAATCTTTTTACATTTATGTAACCCCCTGCATATCAGTGGCGTTTCCGCCTTGCTCGGGGTGAAATGATTAAAAAAAAAAAAAAAAAAAGAAACTCAAGGAGACTTAATCCCACGGTTTCAAAAGATTTAAACCAAATTATAAAATCATCAAAATAAAAAGAAACCTACGAAAGATAATTCTTGAGAGAAACGCCTTTTAGTTGCTGAATGAGATTTAAATTTGTTCCTATTCTTAGCAGCATATATTATTGATCAGCTATTATCGATCAATATCACTTTTATACTGTTTTTGCCTTGTTTTGTGTAACAAGCCTATATTTTTCCGTTGCTATTAGGTGACTATAAAGTTATCTAAATATATTCATACACACGTCGTGAGGAAAACGGTGACCTAAAGGAGAGATTAAAGGGAGAGACTAAAGGGAGATTAAAGAGAGATTAAAGGGAGATTAAAGAGAGATTAAAGGGATATTAAAGGGAGAGACTAAAGGGAGATTAAAGAGAGATTAAAGGGAGAGACTACAAAGAGATTAAAGAGAGATTAAAGGGAGATTAAAGAGAGATTAAAGGGATATTAAAGGGAGAGATTAAAGAGAGATTAAAGGGAGATTAAAGAGAGATTAAAGGGAGAGACTAAAGGGAGATTAAAGAGAGATTAAAGGGATATTAAAGGGAGAGACTAAAGGGAGATTAAAGAGAGATTAAAGGGAGAGACTAAAGGTAGATTAAAGAGAGATTAAACGGAGAGACTAAAGGGAGATTAAAGAGAGATTAAAGGGAGATTAAAGAGAGATTAAAGGGAGATTAAAGGGAGAGACTAAAGGGAGATTAAAGAGAGATTAAAGGGAGAGACTAAAGAGAGATTAAAGAGAGACTAAAGGGAGATTAAAGAGAGATCAAAGGGAGAGACTAAAGAGAGATTAAAGAGAGATTAAAGGGAGAAACTAAAGGGAGATTAAAGAGAGACTAAAGGGAGATTAAAGAGAGATTAAAGGGAGAGACTAAAGAGAGATTAAAGAGAGATTAAAGGGAGAGACTAAAGGGAGATTAAAGAGAGATTAAAGGGAGAGACTAAAGGGAGATTAAAGAGAGATTAAAGGGAGAGACTAAAGGGAGATTAAAGAGAGATTAAAGAGAGAGACTAAAGGAGAGACTGACATGAAATTGCGTCCGTTCATTTGCGTCTCGACGGCATAAAGATTGGTTTACTGTAAAAAGAAACTGTGAACTAAAAAAAATAAAAGAAGAACAAAGAAAAGAAGAAAGAGAATCAGGAGATGAAAAAGACAAAAAGAATTCAAAAGAATGAAAGATGAAAGAAAGAGGAATAAGAAAACGAAAGAAAAATGCAAAATAAAAGAAAGAAAGAATGAAAGAAAGAAAGAATGAAAGAAAGAAAGAAAGAAGAACAAGAGATAAACATCATCAAAAGAAAAAAGGAGGAAGGAATTAAAGATCATAAGTGAACACTTAAAAGAGGGGTAAACAGCATTAAAATAAGGAAAGAAGAAAAGAAGGTGCAAGAAAGAAAGAAAGAAAGAAAGAGGTAAACATCATGAAAGAAAAAAGAAAGGAAGGTAAAAATAAAAGTGAAGAAAGAAAGAAAGAAAGAAAGAAAGAAAGAAAGAAAGAAAGGTAAATATCATCAAAGGCAGGAAGGAATAAAACAAGGAAGGAAAGTAAAAATCATGAAAGAAAGAAAGAAAGAAAGAAAGAAAATGATGAAACAATGGAAAGCATGTAAAAAATGAAGAAATCTCTGTTTATTTAAATCGCTAACAACAAAAAGAAAGAAAGAAAGAAAGAAAGAAAGAAAGAAAAAAAGAAAGAAAAACAGATAAGCGTAATACAAAAAAAGAAAGAAAGAAATGAAGGAAGGAAAGAAGGAAGAAAAGAAAGTAAAAACCACAAGGCAAAGAAAGAAATAAACAGAGATAAACTTCAAGGAAGGAAGGAGGGAAGGAAGGAAGGAAGGAAAGTAAAAATGATAAAAGAAAAACGCAAAATAGTGGAAATTATCATAAAAAGTAAAAACTTCAAGAAAGAAAGGAAGAAAGAAAGAAAGAAAGAAAGAAAGAAAGAAAGAAAGAAAGAAAGAAAGAAAGAAAGAAACGGAAAAATTGAAAAAAAATTGAGACAGCAATCCACGGGTTTGTTCCACTCTGTCTCCAGCCTCACTCACGCCAATTGTAAAAATGGACCCAACTATAGATGGTATGTGTGGCGTAAGAAGCAACGCTTACTGGGGCTGTAGGAGTCAAGGATTAGTATTGAATGTCGTTTCACCACGTAAACAGACCAAAGAGCCGAGGTACTCGATCTCTAAATGGGCAACCGAACTATTTTTCTTGGCCAAGAGTAGCCAGAATGTATGAGAAAAATTTGAAATTTAGGCAGATATTAGCGACAGATAAAAGATTGCCCATATGAAGATTGACGATGCAGAATTGAGTCAGGCCTCAAATCCAATCTCAATTCAGCGATGTTTGACCAGACATTTGAAATATTACAAATAGAAATCCAAAAACAAAGGCGAACAGCGTAGAATATTTTCGAGAAATTAAGCAAAGTATTAAAAGATAGGATAACAAAAAATGAGTGTGGAACTGTAATATCTAATCTCCTGTATAGCAGTGAATGCTTGACAATCTTCTAATGCCTTTCAGAGACTAAACAAAGTATTAAGAAATAAAAAAAATGTTATTAGAAACAAAGAAAAGAAGTTGAACTGCTATATAATATCGAATCTCCTATATGGGATTAAATGCTAGACAATCTCCTCATGCCTTTCATAAACTAAGCAAAATATTGGGAAATAAGAAAATATCATTAGGAATGATGAAAATAGTCTTGAACTGCTATGTAATATCGAATCTCCTATATGGCAGTGAATGCTGGTAAATCTTATCGTGCGTTTCATAAACTAAGCAAAGTATTAAGAGATACGAAAATGTCGTTAGAAACAAAGAAAAGGCTGATTAACTGATGTTTATTATTTAATCTCATACATAGAAGTGAATGCTGGACAATCTCATCATGTCTTTCATAAACTAAGCAAGGTATTAGGAGACAGGAAAATGTCATTAGAAACAAAGAAAAGAGTGCTGAACTACTATGTAATATCTAATCTATTATATGGCAGTGAATGCTGAACAATTTCCTTATGCCTTTCATAAACTAAGGAAAGTATTAGGAAATAGTAAAATGTCATTAGAAACAAAAAAGGGGTGTAGAACTGCTATATAATATCTAATCTTTCTTATGGCATAAAAAGTTGGACAATCTTCTCATGCCTTTCATAAACTAAGCAAAGTATTGAGAGATAGAAAAATGTCGTTAGAAACAAAGAAAAAGTGCTGAACTGCTATGTTATATCTAATCTATATATATAAAAGGCAATCTGTGAGTCTGTGTGTGACTGTAAGCTATGCACGCCTACATCTTTTAAGCTACGCCATTCAAACTTTCTAGGGACACATATCTACAGGGAAACCAGGTCGACACATACTTTTTGAGTTTAAGTTCAGCAATTTTCCCTTTCGCACTTTTTGGCCAGTGGAGCCGATTGTTTACATTTGCTCCGTAAAACATCTAAGATCTAAGATGGTTGCTGAATTACGTCACAGAAATCAAATCAAATGTGTCAAACGCGACTAAAATATTTTTTATTAAGAAAAAAAATGAACCTTTATATCTAATTTTATTCCTACGTTTTAAAAGTTAATTTGCTCAACAAAAAATGTGAATATTTTCCCTGTAATTTAATTATTCAAGTCTTTTTTTTTTCAGATTTAATATTTCATACTCCGAAAAATAAAATTTAAAAAAAATAAAGCATTAATGTAACTTTTTCCTCTAAAATTAAATGTCTACATTTTTAAATATTCTTCGAAAATTTCTGAACTGAGAGCGTAATAGTCTTATGTTTCTAATTTCAGTAAAACAAAATAAATAATTTTTATTTTTATGTTAAATTCATTTAGTCAACAAAAACGTAAATATTTTCCCCATAATTTTGAAACAAAAACAAACGCAATGTTGTTTACAATGTCACACAAAACATCAAATCACGTTTACGCAAAACAAAAGGAAATAGATTTTTTTAATGGAACTTTTGAACAATTTTTAAACAACAATTTTTTATATAATTATTTTTTTATATAACTGAGTTCTACTACTAAAATGTTCTGAGTTGCACGGGCAACGCCGGGTTATGATGATAGTCGACTATATAGCAGACGTTGATGTGTGTTGTGGTGCAGTGGGTATCGAATCGAAACGAGAAATTGGAGCCGAGTTCGAATTCCAATTGAATTTGTTACAATCGCTTACACGCAAATAACCTTGGGAAATGCATTAATCCGTCACTTCTTCATCCAGCTATGGGTTAAATAGCAATACAGATTGGGTTCTATAGCCTTGGTTAACAACCAGTCTATCACAGAAAGTAATGGCCTAGTCAGTAATGTCTCTTTCAAGATGTGATCGCCCAAGTTTGTATTACGTATAACCCTTTTTGTATTACGTATAACCCTTTTTGTATTACGTATAACCCTTTTTGTATTACGTATAACCCTTAACTGACTGACATGGCAGTTCATGCTGGACAACCTTTCCTTCTTTCTTTCTTCCATTACATGTTCTTTTCTTTTTTTTCTTTTTTTTTCTTTCATCATTTCTTTCTTTCTTTCTTTCTTTCTATCTTTCTTTCTTTCTTTCTTTCTTTCTTTTCCTAACTATCTTTTTCTTTGTTTATGTCATCCCTTCTTTCTTTAACCTTCCGTACTGATGTTTACTTCTCTTTGCTTCTTTCTTTCTGGCGATAGAACACGGCACATGTCCTGGGTATGATGGTAAACTGTATCCGGCAGCAAGGCCTCTGATTGGGAGGTTGCATTGAGCACGGAACCACCTCTTAATTGCTGTTGTTCTCACATCCACCATGACCCGGAGTGGTAGCACCTGTTAGGGTCCCAGCTATGGCCAAAGAGTTACCCGCCAAACTGGGTTCAAAACACTAAAGTATAAAAATAGTCCGTCAGTTAAGTGCCATACGTGATGCACGCTTGGGTGATCATGTCTCGAAAGAGACATGACTGACTGGGTAGAAGATTATTCTATGGTAGGTTGTCCTTGCTTTCTGCGGTAGACTGGTTGCCAGCCAAGGCTATAGAATCCAATCTGTTCTGTTATTTAACCCATAACTGGAAGGAAGAGACGGATTAATACCTTTCCCAGTGTTATTTGTGCGTAAGTAAATGCAAGAAATTTAACTGGTATTCGAACTCGGCTCCCCGATTTCTCGTTCCGAGCCAATATCCACTACACCACAATGCACATCCATAAATTGACTTTTCTAGAAAAATATACATTTTTGAAAGAAAAATATTGCCAACAATATATTGTTTAAAGGAAGAAAATATTACCAGCAATTTATTTTTGAATACAAAACTAGAAGACATTTTAAGTTTTCTAAAATTAAAAAAAATAGAAATTAAAAAAATTTTTTCACGAAAATCTGACTATGTTAACATTTTCACTATAACTGAAAATAAAATAAAAAATTAAAATCCCACCTTTTTGTCATTAAGTAACCCACAGAGGTGTTGATATGCCATTAAACAAAACTCAAACACAAAAGAACGCGGTACACTTCTGATTGGGTATCGATTGTTTCTTAGTGACATTGCAGATACTTGTTTGGATCTTATCGAGAATCTCTAGATATATAGCGGGTGTACCACTCCATATTTGGCAGCAAAATCCTAAGTATGAAAGAATGGTAGACTTATCTAAGAGATATTCGGGAGAGAAAAACTGTCTGGCGCCCCACAGGGAAACAACTTTCTGTGCAGCAGACCTTACAACTGATTCGATTATAATCTTTCCACTTTGTCAGAAAAAAACGTCAGCTCGAGAAGTCAATCCGTTGAAGGGGTTAGCATCAGCCATACTAAAGAAAGGCATGAAAAGATTAATAAAGAGCAGTTTCGTTTAGGAAGCGTAAGCATTAACTCATTCCTTGCCCAGGTTAGGGTACCTTGAATTAGTGAAATGATTCTCAAGCTTGTCTCGCTAGCACCATTGAGTAGTGCGTTCGATTATTACTGGGTCCTTCATATTTTCGACTTTGTACAATATCTAAGCTACACTTGGAAAATCGCCATTCCTTGCCCAAATTCGAGTGTTACAATTTCAAACGGGGCATTCCGAAAACCAGTTTTGCCATATCCCTTATATTTCATTCAGCGTCTACATTTTTTTACTAAATTCGCGTCATACAAGGCTAAAGAGTCCCTCAAAGTATACGATTAATAAATGAAGTATATTATATGATTGAAAGAATATTTGAAAATTAAGAGGATAAAGAAGATAGGCTGTGATTGTATTATTTAGGAAACCATCCACGCGGAATCTTGTTACATAAAGTAGGATTTCTTGTGAAAAATCTCTCTGAATATAACTTTTTTTTACATTTACAACACGAAGAAAATAAGGGTGATTTGACTCAGTGGAAGTGTGTTCTAAATTAGTAGATTTAAAGAGTGTTGTTAATCTGAAAAACTTGTCTTGGGAAAAGCGATAGAACAATGATAGGCCACCAACTTAGCGGCTTTGGGGAATGAGTCTGTAGAGTGGGAGATAAGTCATCACGCGTTAATGATATTTAACTTCTATCAATACTATAATTGGGTAGCTAAAAACCAGACATGGTCTTCTTTTTCTTCTTCTACTTCTATGTACCTTGTCCTTTCAGGACGTAGGTGATCATGGCTTTCCACGTCTCCCTATCCCTGGTGGCTCTTAGAACACTCTCTCCTGTTACACCACGCAACCCCCGTTTTGTCATCTACCTGCTCAGGCCCTTCAAATATGCTACCCGCTGCTTTCCTCTGTCTCTTTTCCTCTCTATCTGGCCTGTTCGTATCAGGTTCTCCAAGCCCTCCTTCCTCATTGCATGTCCCAGGAACTTTAGCTATCTCTTACTGATGCTCAATATTAATTTCCTTTTCATTTACATCCTTTCTAAATCTCATATGCTCGATCCATGATATCCGCAGCATCCTTCTGTAGAACCACATTTCAGTTACTTCATGTTTTTCCTTCATCTTTGATGATATTATCCAACATTCACTGCCATATTGAAGAACCGACATCACATAGCAATCCAGTACTCTCTTCTTTGTTTCTAGCGAAATTTTCCTGTCTCTTAATACTTTACTCAACTTCTGTAACGCGCCCTTCGTCATACCAATTCGCCTTCGGATTATTACTGTCATAGCGGCATCACCGACAGACTGAATGAACTCTTCCGAGAATTACTTATACCTCCCCTCACAAGAGGTGAGAGGGAGTAGCCTGAGAAGAGCGCCCTCAGAGAACCCCGAACTCAGCTGAGTGTCGGTCTACGAACACTGATACCTTAACGACTATTACGAGTCCCAGTTCTAAGGCCGAGGGTCGAATCATAGTATTAAACACTAACTCGTATTATCGTTTCTACTAACCAAGTTCCAAGTCTTGTATTCTTTCTGTATTTAATATATATATTATCGTTATATCTTATTTGGTTGTTTTTGTGTTATTCTTGCTGGACCTTTAACCGGGTCCACGACAATTACCAACAATACATTTTTGAAAGAAAAAATATTATTACCATAACACATTTTTGAAGGAAAAAATTATTACCAGCAATACATTTTTAAATACAAAACTAGAAGATATCTTTAGTTTTCTAAAATAAAAGAAATAAAATAAAAATTCATCACAATCTGACTAAATCAACCTTCTCACTATAACCGAAAATTAAAAAAAGATTAAAACCCTACCTTTTGGAATTAAATAACCCACAGAGGTGTTGATATGCTGTTAAACAAAACTCAAACTCTAGAGCGTCGAAAAAACTGAGGCAAAGTGTTCTTTTGTTAAACGAAGCACACTTTTAGAAGCAAATTTGTTTACTTGCTATGTTATGGGTTTTATATTTCATACTTTTTAACTCACTGGAAGACAATAGCAAGGCTGCACAGATTCGCCTGACCTGAACGTTGTTTACCCTTAAGTTGCAAAGAATTGGCCGTGGTGAAACATTTCATAAATCGGTCTTCGGAGTTCCTCTTAACAGAGAGATAAGGTTTCTTGGATATTAATTGCTTCTTCTTCTGACATTTTCTTTTATTCTAAAAGAATTATGTTACATCGCCTATCACTATATTTTTATTGTTTTCAACTAGACATTTAAAAAATAAAATTAATATTGCCATATGAAAATTGTAATTGAAATAAGAAAGAAAGAAAGAAATGGGTAAATGGAAAGAAAGAGGACTAGAAATAGAACGATAGGCAATTATAAATAAGAAAATGAAAGAAAGAAGTAGAATTAGAAATGGGAAAAGGAGAAAGAATAGGAAGAAAAAAGAAAGAAAGAAAGAAAGAAAGAAAGAAAGAATTAGAAATGGGAGAATGTGGAAACGAAATAAAGAATGAATAAATGAATGAATAAATGAATGAATGAATGAATGAAAACTAGAAATTGGAAAATGAGAAAATAAAAGAAAAAAATGTGAAAAAAATTAAAGAAACAAAGAAATTAGATAAAAAAGAAACAAAGCAAACAAACAAACGAACAAGAAAGAAAGAAAGAAAGAAAGAAAGAAAGAAAGAAAGAAAGAAAGAAATAATTAACGAGGAAGGTAATGGAATAAGAAAGAAAGAAAGAAAGAAAGAAAGAAAGAAAGAAAGAAAGAAAGAAAGAATTAGAAGTGGGAAAATGGGAAACGAAATAAAAAATGAGTACATGAATGAATGAATGAATGAATGCAAACTAGAAATGGGAAAATGAAAAAAGAAAAGAAAAAAACGGGAAATAAATAAAAGAAAATAAGAAAATAAGAAAAAAGTAAGAAAGAATTGAAAAATAAAAAAAAAACGAAGAGAAATGGAAATGGGGAAGAAAGAAAGAAAGAAAGAAAGAAAGAATTGAGAGAATAGAAAACGAAATAAAGAATGAATAAATGAATGAATGAATGAATGAATGAATGAAAGCTAATAATTAGAAAATAAGAAAATAAATTAAGAAAGAAAAATAGGAAAAAAACAAACAAACAAAATGGGAAAAACAAAAAATAAAGTAATGAGAAAAGATAAAGAAAGAAATTTAGAAATGGGAAAATGAGAAAGTAAAAGAAAAATAGGAAAGAAATAAAAGAAAGAAATAAAAGAAAGAAATAAAAGAAAGAAAAAATGAAAAAAAAGAAATGGAAAAAAAAAGAAGGAAACAGAACTAGAAATGGGAAAATTAGTGGTTATTGTTTATAAAATCTAGCTTCCTCCACAGCGCTCTATTGTCATACGAAGGCATAAATAATCATGTGTCCAGGCCTGTTTCTCTGTATCACAGATCATCGGTACGACTAGATTAATATATATATATATATATATTTTTTTTTTTTTAATCATATCACCCCGAGCAAGGCGATAACGCCACTGATGCGCAGGGGGCTACATAAGAGTGCAAAGATTGGAAAAGAGAAAACCGGAAACCGCATCCTAAACAGGAAACAAGGGGTGAGCCTCTTCACCTGTTCAATAGACGTGGGTGGAGTGTGAACCGGGCGATAGTTTAAACTATCTACTCCAATTGAAATAAAAATAAAGAAAAGAGTGAAATTATTAAAAAAGAGAAAACCAGAAACGACATCCTAAACAGGAAACAAGGGATGAGCCTCTTCACCTGTTCAATAGACGTGGGTGAAGTGGTTCAATAGACGTAGATGAAAAATGTGAATTGAGATTATTTTTGTTCCAGTTTAAAATAAGAAATGACACAAAAGGATACTTTCCATTTAAATAGTTTAACTACCATGTAATAACAAAATTTCATGTCTCCTTTCATAAATATAGTAATGTCAGATGTGTGTGTGTGTGTGTGTGTGTGTGTGTGTGTGTGTGTGTGTGTGTGTGTGTGTGTGTGTGTGTGCGCGTGTGTGTGTGTTTTATATATATATATATATAAATATATATATACTTCTGGTCGGGATCGAAACTCGACCAATTCGGTGTCAGTCGGAGCCGCTATATACATATATATATATATATATATATATATATATATATATATATATATATGTCTGTGTGTGTGTGTGTGTGTGCGTGTGTGTGTGTGTTATATATATATATATATATATATATATATATATATATAGCGACTCCGACTGACACCGAATCGGTCGAGTTTCGATCCCGACCAGAAGTAAGTGGATGTCTAGCCACACTGATGAGCTGTGATACAGCGGAACAGGCTTGTATGTGGATGACGAATATATATATATTTGAACACAATAATGTTTATTATAATAAACTGAATATTCTCCCCTATTTGATGACATAATTATTGCATAATTGAAATAACAAGGCACTGTTAAAGAGCAAACACGCGGCAAGAGCTTTCATAACTGGTAGCCAAGAGAATGGACTGAGCTGACGCTGCCTCGCTATTGTCTCTGACCTCATGAGCGTGACAGGAGAGAACTATATATATATTAGTCATCCATATACAAGCCCGTTCCTCTGTATCACAGCTCATCAGTGTGGCTAGACGCATCCACTTGCTTCTGGCCGGGATCGAAACTCGACGGATTTGGTGTCAGTCGGAGTCTCTACTCCCTAAGTCATCGAGGCATGGAATCAGAGAAGGGAAATTTTAACGTGTTGTATATAAGCAGTGTATACACACGCCAGCCACCGAGAGAACTCGATTCATTTCTGAAGCAGAAGTGGAAACTGTTTTCAAAATTTTCTTCTCCAGAGAGCTCAATCATAATGAGAGCATAATATATATATACACACACACACGATGGTCTTTATAATAAAAGAGAGGATATTTGAAATCTAAAACCACAGCCCACAAATTGCAGTCGCGAAAGAAAGTGGTTCTTTTGTTTCAGGATTCTTAACTGCTTTATAAATCACTTCCGGACATCTTTGGACCATTTCTAACGTCGTCTTAATATCATCTTTCTTTATTCCATTCATTTTTATCATTTGTTTCTTCATTTTTTTTTTTCATTTCCACGTTTATTTATTTATTTAATTTTCCAATTTCTTTCTTTCTTTTTTCTTTCTTTCTTTTTTCTTTCTTTCATTCGTTAATTTTTCTATTTTTGTTTTTCCTTTCATTTCCTTTTGTTATTTCATACATTTCTTTATTTCTTTCCTTTTCATCTTATTTCCCAACTTCTTTCTTTCTTTCTTTAGTTTCCCCATTTATTTTTTCTTCAATTCATTCATTCTCACAATTATATCTATTTATTTTTCGTTCTTTTTTTATTTTTTTATTTTTTCCATTTCTTTCTTCCTTTTGTTCTTTCTTTCTTTTATTTCCCAATTTTTTTTCTTTCATTCATTTTCTCATTTCTTGCTTTCGTTCATTTTCTCATTTTTTCTTTTATTTATTAATTTCTTTCATGTTTTATTTTTCTTTCTTTCTTTTTCTTTCTTTCTATCTTTCTTTTTTTTTTTTGTTGTTTTTGTTTTTTGTTTTTTCTTTCTGTTTCACTTTCTTCGTCCATGTAATGTTTACATTATCTCAATCACCGCCATTCAATTCTTCGTCCTTTCTTTTTTTTCTGTATCGTCTTATTTCTACTCTCTCTCTCTCTCTCTCTCTCTCTCTACCATAGTACTCTCTCTTCCTCACTCTCTCTCTCCCTCATCTCTCTCTCTCTCTACCATAGTACTCTCTCTCTCTCTCTACCATAGTACTCTCTCTCTCTCTCTACCATAGTACTCTCTCTCTCTACCATAGTACTCTCTCTCCCTCTCTCTCTCTCTCTCTACCATAGTACTCTCTCTCTCTCCCTCACTCTCTCTCTCTCTACCATAGTACTCTCTCTCTCTCTACCATAGTACTCTCTCTCTCTCTCTCTCTTTCTCTCTCTACCATAGTACTCTCTATCTCTCTATCTCTCTCTACCATAGTACTCTCTCTCTCTACCATAGTACTCTCTCTCTACCATAGTACTCTCTCTCTCTCCCTCACTCTCTCTCTCTCTCTACCATAGTACTCTCTCTCTCTCTCTCTACCATAGTACTCTCTCTCTCTCTCTGACTCTCTCTCTCTACCATAGTAAACAATTTATTCCCAATTACCTAATCTTCATTTTTCAACCACTGATAATTCTAAGTTTTGTCTAATTGCCTCTGCAAGTGGGAATCTGTCTAATCAACAGAAAAGCAATTATTTTAATTGTAAACAACAAAAGCTTCTAAAATGTTTGACGTTAAGAAGATATAAGATTATTTCATTTCTGGGAAGTACCACTTCGTTTCGAAAATGAAGTTAATCAATTCTCTATACAAATATGCAGGATAATGCAGACGGTAATATATGAACATAGATAGATAGATAGATAGATAGATAGATAGATAGATAGATAGATAGATAGATATGAACAGACTATAGATAGATAGATAGATAGATAGATAGATAGATAGATAGATAGATAGATAGATCTGTTTAATCTAGATTTTAAGTTGCTTCATTAAATTGTGTCCATGTGTGTATATATATGTGTGCGTGTGTGTGTGTGTGAAATGTGTATGTATATAAATATATATATATGAATATATATATATGTATGAATATATATATATATATATATATATATATATGTGTGTGTGTGTGTGTGTGTGTGTGTGAAATGTTTATGTATATAAATATATATATATATGAATATATATACATATTCATATATATATATGAAATGTGTATATATATATTTCAGCTCATGGAATGCATCCTTGTGCTTTTGGATTTCAGGAATATAAATGTATAGAAACTGATGTGACCACAAACTGAGGGCTCAATTTATATATTGATTATAATATGGAATTGATCCCCCACTTTGTATCTAGTATGTTTCTGTAGAACCTGATTTCGGTTACTTCAAGTTTTTCCTTCGTCTTTGATGATCTTGTCCAGCATTCGCTGCCATATTAAAGAATTGACCAGTACTTTTCCTGTCTCTTAATACTCTACTCAGCTTCTGGAATGCATCCCTGGTCATGCCAATACACATTCGAATCTCAATCACGCACTTTCCCTCCTCTGTTAGAACAATTATCAGATGTTTTAATTTCTGTACTCTCTTGATTTTAGTTTACCCAGTCTGTAGTTGGCAATTTCTGGCTCTTTTTACTGATGTCACGCATTCAGTTTTCTTGTAGTTTTTTTAACGTATATATATATATATATATATACGTGACCATCTTGTTTGAAATTTAGCATTCGTTTGTGGATGACTTATTTTTTGGTGAAAGGCAAATGACTCTATTACCTTGGTAGAGGCCCAAAAATTAAAAACGGAAAGGAAGACCACCAGCTGAATCCCCATTCACCCGCTACCCGTCATGTAAAAGATTCTTTCACTCTGGTAGAATTTTCGCTACCAATAGCATTTGTGAGACTTCTGTCGTACGAATCAGATATCCATTTCTAAGTCGGCCTAAATTTTCCCATTTAAAATGAGTTTGCTGGCCCTGTCCTTAAAAAAAGTCAAATTCAAAAATTGGGCGAACCTGAAGGAGACTACCACCACCTTTAAATTTTTTCTTTTTTTTTTCTTTTTTTTTTTTTTTTTTACTTTTTTCAGTGCAATCTTTTCGATTACACCCTAAACTTTCCGACTGACAAAGAAATCAAATTGGAAAAATTTCAATATTTAAACAGTTTTAGGGGTGGGGGGCTCAGTTTTTCATACGACCTTATAGTAAATCGATCCTGTGCAATTAACTTATTTTTTTGCATGCGCATATTCAACAACTGAATCTTTTGCAAAATTTTTGAATAAAGTTGGAGTTTCCCGGGAAGATGCCATCGTAAGAACTGAAGAAAACTTGGAAAAGACAAAAACAAGAGCAACAACTCGTCCCCCCCCCCCCAAAAAAAAAACAACAGAAAGCGTCCCCAACGCGAGTGGTTCCAAAATGGAGGATCGATTTACTATAACTTTGTATGAGAAAGTGAACCCCCACCTCTAAAATTGTTTTCATTTTTTTTTTTTTTGATAATCGGAAACTTAATGTAATAATCGATAAGACTGTGCTGAAAAAAAGTAACAACAAATGAAAAACAACAAATTTAAAGGTGGTGGTAGTCTCCTTCAGGTCCGCCAAAGATTGGAATGAAGTTTCTATAAAATCTCTTCAAAGTCACACTACTATCTTGTAAATGTTTAAAGTCTGTTATATTTTAACATTTTTTTTTTTCTTGCTTTCATTTCTAATTTTTTCACCTATCCTCCTCCTGTTTTGTATTGGGTTGCCCAATTACTATTATGGAACTATTTAATTCAGACCTTACTCCAGCTTGTTTAATTTACAATATGCATACCTATTTTTGTTTGCCAATACTGAGAAAATGACACGACAAGATTACACTAAATTTTAACATCCTGAGTTTTTTAGTTGTATATATATACTAGCAGTATAGCTCGGCGTTGCCCGGGTATAATGAAAGCTTTAAAACTAATCCATGGTCCTGGAGCTCAGACTCTTTGAACGTTGTCACGAAAGACTAAAAAGCAATAGTTGTTTCCAGTTAAAGCAAAACCGTACACTGAAAGGAAAATCAATGGATGAAAGTCAAATTTTGATTTCCTGGTATTGATATCAAATAAGTTTTTTCGTCGTAAACTGAATTTTGAAGGCTAAATAAGTCCTCTGAAAAAAAGGTATCGTGGCTGAGACTAAGAACTACAGTTATACCTACTTAGAGCCAAACCCAAAGCAAAAACTACAATAAAAGGGCTGAAAAAATACAGACATACAGGCAGATAAACCGACACACACACAAACATTTTGCCTTTTATATATATATATATATTATCGATTTTCTGCACTGTAAGAACTGCAACCTTGAAACTTCTGAATATCGTTTCTTATGTCTTTGTCTATGAGTGCATCAAATTTGATTAAAATCGGACCACTCCTTCTATAACCCGATTTTTTCGATTATCGATTTTCGATATTTATCGGGCGTACCTCGACACAAAACCTAGCTAAGAACACTCGCAGACGCTTATAGTACAAATGCGTCAATTTTCAAGAAAATCGGTTTAGCCGTTTCGGTGTCTATAGGTAACGGACACACACACACACACACACAAATTCCATTTATAAATAAGTTTATAGTTTATATATATATATATATATATATATATATATATATATATATATTCTTGTACATTCCGGGTGAAGAACCGTACAAAATAATGAACAAAAACAGATATTGAAATAGAAAAGTAGGTTATATTAAACGTAATATACAAACTTGAACGCAAGTTAGTTAATCCAGGAAATAAATATATACAAGTCTTAAAGTGAAATCGTTTGAAATAGTATACCCGTGTATCTTATTCTAGCTGAATGGAGCTCAGAGCTATTCTGACTTCTGATGCGGTAGTCTCTGGGTAACTTCGGTATCGCTCTGTAATTTATGTATCAGTTCCGGTACACTCCGATTACTCTAACGGATCTCTCTATAACTCTATGGCAGCACCCGTATCTCATTATGGCAGGAGTATATGTATACTCCAGTCGTGTCAATTATCATCCAACAACACTTATACTAAGTCATCACATTTTATGATCTTTTTCGTATTTCATGTACTGGTTAATTTTTTACTGATTATTAGGAGAAGATAGGCTTACCTATTGTCCGGTTCGCACCTCTCCCATATCTATTGAAAAGGAGTAGTGGTTCATCCCTTGTTTCATGTTCTACATATAGTTTGTTTGGTTTTTTTTTGTTTGTTTGTTTGTTTGTTTGTTGTTGTTGTTTTTTTTTTTTGTTTTTTAATCGTTTCACCACAAGCAAGGCGGTACCGCCACTGTTGCGCAAGGGGCTACATAAGAGTAAAAGTTTAGACAAGAGGAGAGTGATAAGAAAGATGGACCAGTTACAGTGGGTGTCAGAGAAAGGGCAACAGAAGGATGAAAACACAGGTGTGGAGAGAGTTGCGAAGGTAGAGAGAAGGAAAAAGAACAAGATATAAAGAGTGACGTAGAAAGAACTGGAGTCAAATGGATAAAAGAAGGGTATTGACATTTCATTTAAATTCCTGAAGGTTGTAGCAAGTATACGGAAGGGAGTTCCACAGGCGGGAAGTGCGAGAAAAGAAGCTGATGGAGTAGAATTGTCGGCTGCATTTGGTTAATCTAACTGGAAATGGGTGCGACCTTGTTGCTAGTCTGGTTGCACGAGTAAATTCTTGTCGCGGGGGTACAAGTGACTTACGTTCGTCGGAGCAGAAGCCATGAATATATTTGCAGAATAGACAGAGAGAAACCACATCCCGCCATTGAGAAAGTGGATGGAGTCGAGCTGCCAAGTCGGGACTTATCACATTCCAGACTGTCTTTTGGAGCCTGTCGTGAACACTGAGATGAACAGCAGGGCCGCCTGGCCATATATGACACGGACGGATGGTTGATTTGTATATGTGCAAGATGGATTCAGGCGTAAAAACACATCCTGGCCCACGACGGTGACCCAACCTTCCTAGCAGTTGATTTAGCTATTGATTTACCGGCTCTCTATTTTCTTCTACCAAATATTTGTCTTTTTGGTAATCGGACTAATTAGTAGCTGAGACTTTTTATTGTAAAGATACCGTATAGGCAATTTGCTGGCTGATTCTTCCGACTGGTCATTAAGAGCCCGAACACTTTGGTAGCGCTTAGAGAAGCTGCTCTGGTCAACAGGCGCATCATATTGGGGTATTTGTTGTACTATGTCGTGCATGGGTGTGTATCCCTGCATATATTTACGGTCAGCAACCCTAAGGGAACACTATGCTCTGTTCTCAACCATAATATGGCTGGTTTGTATTAATAGTGACAATTATAGTGTTTTTTTTTCTTTCTTCTCAAAACAAATCTCATGGAAAACACAAGAAAGAGAAATACAACTAAACCAGTAAACAAAAAAACACCTACCCCACTGAAATTTTTTTCTTAATATTCGTGGTATCTGTTTTGACTTCGACAGCATAGAATCTTTCTTCTTGGAACGGTCACCATCTCCTACCGCAGGGCCTATTCTCAGACAATTCAATCTCTCTCTCTCTCTCTCTCTCTCTCTCTCTCTCTCTATCTATCTATCTATCTATCTATCTTAGCGTGACAGGAGGGCTATCTGTGGATGACTACGCTCTCACACCCTGATTGAGCACTCTGGAAGAATGGTAGACTTTGAAAAACAGTAGCTACTCTGGCATCTACGCATCGTTCATTCAGCAATGAATTAGAACACTCAGCTATTGTATAATAATAATAATGATAATATACACGCTAAAAAGTCTTCCTCCTTCTACCGAGAGCCCGTAGCTTAGAGGTAGAATCACCGACTGACGCCACTTCGGTCGTGTTTCAATCCTGGGTAAAAAGCAATCGGCTGTCTAACCGTACTGATGAACTGTGATACAGCGAAACAGATCTGTCTACGGATGTCTATATATATATATATATATACATATAATCATTGAATATATATATATATATATATATATATATATATATATATATATATATATATTCAATGATCTTTGTTATAATAGAGAGGATTTCATTATATTTTCTCTTAGAAATTTTGTTAATTGTTTATTTTATTTTTAATTTTTTTTTTTTTTTGACTTCCAAAACGTGTTTATTTGTTTCTATCCCAGGTTGCTTTCCGTTCGAAGGTGTTGGTGGGGAATGATTCGTTTCTTCCTTTTTAATTTCATTGAGCTGAACGAAACGAAAAGAGTGACACATTCAAAAGAATTTTTTTAAAAATGGTGAAACGTCTCTACGAAAATTGAAAAAAAATGAAGCACGGAAAACGAAAACAAAATGGAAAACGCCGCGGACGAGAAAACGTGAGGATCGCATTTCAAACGTGAATAGATAATTATGCTAATTTACTTGTACAAATGACGCATGAGCAGAGAAGTATGTTCTGTTCAAACGAGAAAGGCACAAGAAGGAGAGGGAGAAATTAGTGATTCAAAAAGGTAGCAGGAACGAAAAAATATGCGTTAAAAAAAAGCTTTTCTTTGCTCATTGATGTTATATAACACAAAAATGAAGAAAAAAGAATGAATACGCAAACATATATACTTTAGTATATATGTGTTCGTTGGTGCGTTGTGGTGTAGTGGATATCGTCTTGGGACGAGAAATCAGAGAGCCGAGTTCGAATTCCAGCTGAATTCGCTGCATTCACTCACACGCAAATACCCTTGTGAAAGGTATTAATCCGTCTCTTCCCTCTAGTTATGGGTTAAGTAACATGACAGAATGGGTTCTATAGCCTTGGTTGGCAACCAGTCTACCGCAGAAAGTAATGTTAACCTACTGTCGTGTCTCGAAAGAGACATGATCGACCAAGTGTGTAGCACATATGGCACTTAATGACTGGGAGAATCTATGACTTAACTTTAGGAGAATCTAAATCTAAATCTTTTCCTGCGACGCGTTTCGTTCATTAGAACTTCATTTGACTGAAGTGGTCTGCGGTGATGCAGCTGCATATTCGCACGAAATTTTTATATGTACAAACCAAGATAAAAAAGATATAAAAAAAACAAAGGATGTTCATAGATAGATAGAAATAAACAGATTGAGATAGATAGATAGATAGATAGATAGATAGATAGATAGATAGATAGAAACTGTGATGAGAAGAAACATTCTCCTTCTTTCCCGTCTCTCTCTCTCTCTCTCTCTCTCTCTCTCTCTCTCTGTTTATATACCGCTCCCCCTCCTCCTCTGACTGTACGGTACTTGATAGCATCTCTACTAATATCGACAGGGCCATTTCTTCTGACTCATCTGCCCATATATTTGTGTTTGGCGATTTCAACGCCCACCACATCAAGTGGCTTGAAAACTCAACCACCGACCTTGCTGGGATCCGCACCATGTACTTTTTAAATAACCCATGCTCTAACGCAAGTGGTGGACTTCCCCACGCGTTTCTCTAATAACCTAACGGAAGGGACTCTTTACTCGACCTTTGCTTTACTTCCATTCCAGACTCCTGCACTACCAGGCAGCTCTGCCCCCTCGGAGACTCTGACCACGCCGTAGTTTCCGTCAACATCTCAATCCGCGCTAACTCTACCCAAGAAAACCAGACCAGCAGAATATCATACTGCTACCAGAGAGCAGACGGGGACTCGTTCCGAGACTTCCTCTGCGACGTCCCCTGGTACAACGTCTTCGATCTTCCTATCGAATATTGTGCCTCCGAGGTCTCCTCTTGGGTTAAGGCTGGCATCGATGCTTTTATCCCGGCCAGGAAATTCCAGCTAAAATCAAATTCCTCCCCCTGGTTCTCACCCGCTTGCTCGGCCGCCATTGCACACCGGAACCATTTCTTCCGGCTCTATCGAAGCTGCTCGTCGAACCAAAACAGGCGCCTTTTCGCCGCAGCACAGAATAAGTGTAAAAAAAGTACTGAACGAAGCTAAGAGGGCGTTTGCTACCAGAATGAGGCAACGCATAGCATCCTCTAAGTTTGGCTCCAAAGATTACTGGCGACTCTGCAAAAGCGTACTCAACAAGAGCAAGACTTCAATACCCCCACGAATCAACGAATTTGAAGTTCTCACCTCCCCAGCGGACAAGGCTGAATGCTTTGCCCGTAGATTCTCCACCAATTCGACACTGGACTCGTTAGGAACACCCGACTTCCCACCCAGAACTAAGGCTCAACTAAATAACATCCACATTACACCCTCGCTGGTCTCCAAGATAGTTGCACAACTTGACCCACACAAAGCGAGCGGCGGTGACGGAATCCCAGTCATAGTACTGAAGAAATGTGCCCCAGAACTCTCCTCTGTCCTCTCTAAACTGTATAACCTCTCCCTATCTGCTTCCTGTTTTCCTGCCTGTTGGAAGTCCTCCTGTGTAATTCCTATATTTAAGAATTCTGGCGAACCCTCAGACCCCGTCAATTACCGTCCTATTAGTCTCCTTCCAATCTTTGGCAAAGTTTTCGAAGCCATTATCAACGCCGAGGTGATTCAGCATCTCACGGCCCACAGGCTTCTCTCTGACAAACAGTACGGGTTTCGCTTCACCAGGTCTACTGCTGATATGCTAACGACCATTACCGAGTACATATACCGGGCACTTGACAAGAATGGCGAAGCCCGAACCGTTGCCTTGGATATCTCCAAAGCGTTCGACAGGGTCTGGCACACTGGCCTCTTGTGCAAACTGCGAAGCTACGTTATAACTGGACATCTGTTTGACCTCATCCAGTCATTCCTCTCTAACCGCACATTGAAGGTAGTATTAAATGGGCATGCCTCCCAAAACTACCATACGAACGCGGGCGTCCCACAGGGTTCTATCCTAGGTCCCACGCTCTTTCTGTTGTACATTAATGATCTCCCCGACGCCATTAGATCCCAAGTAGGCATGTACGCCGATGACACAACAATCCACTCTCGCATCGATCAAAAACCAGGTGTGGGCGACAAAGCGAACCTCACTGCCGAGCTTGAAAAGGACCTCCAATCCGTAGTGGCCTGGGGTAGGAAATGGCTAGTAAATTTCAATGCTTCTAAAACGGCGGACCTCAAATGGAATGACTATATCGAATCCATTGCCAAATCTGCCGCTATGGAAGTCGGTTCTCTGTGCAGCGCCCGGAAGTTTTTCCCACCTGAATCTATTCTGCACATATACAAATCTACCATCCGCCCGTGTATTGAATATTGCTGCCATATCTGGTCGGGTGCCCCTGCTGCTCTCCTTGGGCTTCTTGACAAAATACAAACGAGGATCTGTAACATGGTTGATACTGACTTGGCAGACCGGCTGCAGCCGCTCTCTCACCGTGATGTGGCTTCCCTGTGCCTCTTCTACAAGTACTTTCATGGCTACTGCTCCGATGAACTTAGAGCACTGGTGCCGCCTAAGCACGAATTTACACGAGATACTAGATTAGCAACTAGGTCCCACCCTTTTACAGTTAAACAAATAAGATGTAACCGTAAATTCTACTCCAACAGCTTCTTTTCTCGCGCTTCCCGCCTGTGGAACTTCCTTTCACAAGTCTGCTTTCCCGACAGCTACAATCTCCAGGTGTTTAAATGTAGGGTCAATAGACACCTCCTATCACACTAACTCCCAATTATTCTCAGAACACTCTCATCTACCCAACCCTCATTCTCGGTATCCTTACCCACCTATCACCCACCCTCTGACATTTCCTATATTTAACCATTCTCGGTATCCCTAACCGCCTATCACCCACCCTCTGACATTCCCTATATTTAATCATCCTTTCTCCACTCTATGTAGCCCCCTACGCAGTAGTGGCAGTGACATGCCTTGCTCGGGGTGAAACGATTATAAAAAAAAGTATATATACAGTGTAACCTGTCGTATCATCAAAACTGGCCACATACGGCAGGTGGTCGCTCACTAAAGGCTCATAGTCATGACCTATTTACGCTAGGAACGTATATTCCACTCATCAGGATGTACATAGAATTCTAATCTAGTAATAAATAAATGAGAACATAAGAAAATGGTCCAACTTTAAAGAAATTTATTCAGCATAATTCATTTTAAAATGTTAAAAAACGTATTTACAACGGTCAACAAGAGACCAAAATCTTTATCCCAAAAAGTATTTATTAACTGGACTTAAAAAAAACGTATACGGTTTCAGTTTTTTTGTTTGTTTGTTTGTTTTTGTTTTGTTTTTTTCTTAGAATTGAGTGATAGTAAAAGAGAATCTCCGATAAAACATGGGAAAAAACATACAAAAAACTGACAGCGATCATAGGTAAGGGTAGAGAAAGAGAGAGATAGAGATAGATATACCCAGATAGAAATAGAGTAAATAAATACACAAAAAAATAAAGGAACGAAAGAGATGGACAATTGAGAAAGGGACAAATTTGTGATTTTTCCAATCCCTGAATTTATCTAAGTCAGTACAGAGACTGCGATAAATCCCTTGAACATGTCAAATGCAATACATGTTGTACAAAACAGCCGATGTTTGACCTTGAGGTGAACTCAAGCAATGTACATTTCAACAAGAAATAACACTTTAATACAAGACTACAATAACAAAACAATGAGGAAGTGTTCCTGGCTTAGAACACATAAAAATGAAACAGGCTACTCATTTAGTTTCCCCTAATTTAGAAGTTCGCAGTGTATGACCAAAATGGATTTTTTTTAAAGCGGTCGCTTGATCAGTGATTTTCACTCGTTGATGTCAGTCGCTGGTCGCGTTCTGGAAGTGGTCTCTCACTAAGGGTCAATTAACATTAGCAAATCGTGCATAGAAAAATGGTCGTTAACAACAAGTGGTCGCTGACGAAGAGGGTCGCATACGGAAGGTGCCACTGTATATATGTATTTCTTATATATGAAAAGACGTTCTCCCCCCACATCATAATAAATGTTGTCGTGGTGCGCGCTATATAGAGAGAACAACTCAAAGAAGTGATTCCAGAATAAGGCAAAATGTGCCCACAAAAATCCAAAATTTGAACTATTCTTCGCCAGAGAGATTGACCAGCACGTACGGGTCTTTAATCGCAGAATACATAATCTTCTTCTTCTATGTGCCTTTTCCTTTCAGGACATAGGCGATCATGGCTATCCACGTCTCCCTATAGCTGGTGGCTCTTAGCACTCCTTTTCCTTTAACGTCTCGAAGCCCCCGATCTGTCATCCACCTATTTATTGCCAAGTGGATAATTTTAAATGAAAATAGAATGGTTCTTTTGTTATTATTACTTTGACAAATTTTACAAGGCAAATAGCGACAATTTACCCATCGCACCCTGTAGATTTGCCATATATATATATATATTACCGGGCATAATTATAAGGCTACCCCAGTTTTTCCAAAGAAATGATGTATTTCATACTATTTTTAGTATTTATTGCCAAGTGGATAATTTTAAATGAAAATAGAATGGTTCTTTTGTTATTATTATTTTCCAATATTTTACAAGGCAAGGAATCAAAGATGAAATCGTCCGAATCACCTTGAATCTTTTTCATTCTTTCATTGATGAAACTGGATTATAGGTAAACATTAAATATTTCATCTTCGCTGCTTTCCTCTGTCTCTTTTTTTCCTCTATCTGGCCTATTAATATCAGATTCTCCAAGCCCTCCTTCCTCATCGCATGCCCCAGGAACTTTAGTTGTCTCTTCCTGATGCTCAATATTAATTTCCTTTTTGTTTCCATTTTTTTCGACACCTCGTCATTGGCCATATGCTCGGTCTACGATATCCGCAACATCCTTCTGTAGAACCACATTTCAGCTGCTTCAAGTTCCGTTCATCTTTGTTGATATTGTCCAACATTCACTGCCATATTGAAGAACTGACATCATATAGCAATCCAGTACTCTCTTCTTTGTTTCTAGCAAAATTGTCCTGTTTCTTAAAACTTTATTCAACTTCTGGAATGCTTCCTTCGTCATGCCAATTCTCCTTTGGATCTCTGTGTCGCACTTTCCGTCTTCTGTTATAACACTTCCCAGGTATTTAAATTTTTGTAACTGCTTGATTCTAGTATCCCCGGCCTGTATTTGGCATTTTGGGCTGCCCTTTTTACTGATGACCATGTATTTGGTTTTCTTGCAGTTTATTTCTAGTCCTTTCTTGTTACTTTCATCAGCTACTTCTGTATGAAATCTTGTAGTTTCCTTTCTGTGTCTGCTATCAGCACTGTATCATCTGCGTACCTTAGGTTGTTTAAATTGTGGCCTCCGATTACGAATCCAGGCATAACTTCTAGGGACTTCAAAATATTCTCACTGTACAAGTTGAACAGATCCGGTGAAAAGACACATCCTTGTCTTACGCCCCTTTCTCTCTTTGTATATCTACTCAATTCGTTACCTGTCCGTATGCAAGCGGTTTGCTGCCAGTAAAGATTCTTGATTACTCTCAAGTCTTTCCCAAATATGTCTAGATTGCCGAGCCTCTCCATCAATTCTTTGTGGCGTATTTTGTCAATATATTTTGTTGATATTGTCCAACATTCACTGTTATATTAAAGAACATATAATAAATAACCATAATAGTGTCACTAATTTCAGTGTGAATTTATTTACCATTTTTGGTAGGTCCCACTCAACTTACCACCTTAAAGTGTTGGAGCCCATATATATTTCATCTTGAAAACCTTCACTAAATAAGCAGAAAGATCACATATTTGGCCTCCAACTCATCTCCATCTTACCATTTTCTTTTCCTACATATTGCCAAATTCCCCTTTTATTGATACTTCTTCTTCTATATGCCCTGTCCCTTCAGGACGTAGGCGATCATGGTTCTCCACGTCTTTGGTGGCTCTTAATATGTTTTCTCCCGTTACACCACGCAACCCCCGTTCCGTCATCCACCTGATCAGGCCCTTCAAATATGTTATCCGCTGCCTTCCTCTGTCTCTCTTTCCTTCTATCTGGCCAGTCAGTATCAGGTTCTCCAAGCTCTCCTTCCTTATTGCATGTCCCAGGAAATTCAGTTGTCACTTTCACTTCTTCTTCTTTTATGTGCCCTGTCTCTTCAGGACGTAGGCGATGATGGCTTTCCAGGTCTCCTTATCCTTGGTGGCTCTTAATATGTTTTCTCCTGTTACACCACGCAACCCCCGTTCCGACATCCACCTGATCAGGCCCTGCAAATATGATCCGCTGCCTTCCTCTGTCTCTTTTTCTTTCTATCTGGCCTGTCAGTATCAAGTTCCCTAAGCCCTCCTTCTGTTGTCTCTTCATGATGCTAACTATTTATTTCTTTTTCGTTGCCATTCTTTCCAACACCTCATCGTTGCTCGCATGCTCGGTCCACGATATCCTCAGCATCCGTCTGTAGGAGCTCATTTCCGCTGTTTAGAGTTTTGTCCTCATTTTCGATGATATTGTCCAGCATTCATTGCCGTATTGAAGAACTGACATCACATGGCAATCCAGCACTCTTTTCTTTGTTTCTAGGGAAATTTTCTTGTGTCTTAATACTCTACTCAGCTCCTGGAATGCATCCTTGTGCATAAATATATAGAAACTTCCGTGACCACAAAGTGAGGGGTCAGTTTATATATTGATTGTAATATGGAAATGATCCTCCACTTTATATATAGTATGCTTCTGTAGAACCACATTTCCGCTGCTTCCAGTTTTGTCCTCATTTTCGATTATATTGTCCCGCATTCATTGCCGTATTGAAGAACTGACATAACATAGCAATCCAGCACTCTTTTCTTTGTTTCTAGCGAAAGTTTTCTGTATCTTAGTACTTTAATCAGCTTCTCCTTTGCCATGCCAATTCGCCTTTGGATCCCTGTGTCGCACTTTCCATCTCCTGTTAGAACACTTCCTAGGTATTTAAATTTTTGTACTTGTTTGATTCTGGTATCCCCCACCTGTATTTGGCATTTTGGGTTGCTTTTTTTGCTAATGACCATGCATTCGGTTTTCTTAAAGTTTATTTGTAGTCCTTTTTTGTCACTCTCCACAGCTACCTTCTGTAGGAGGTCTTGTAGTTTTCTTTCCGTGTCTGCAATCTTTATTAACGATTTAGGACAAGAACTAGCGCTGTTGAGCAAGGTTCGAGACCGGTTAGCTACTCTGTCATTCAATTTTATTTTTTAACCATTATCATAAGTGGTAATAAAAATGTTTGACGTTTTATGGTGGCTGGAAAAGTTTTTACCAACAACCATGTAATTTATAATATATATATATATATAAACTGTTTGAACATTTTTTAATCGAATCGACACAAGTCTTTGAGTAGATATTCTGCTTTTAATTAAGCAGTATTTTATATATATATTTCTACCGTCCTGATTATTTACGAAAAAGTTTGTTTCAGAAACGTGTGTCATTCGAACCTGCAACCCGTAAATGAAGCAACAAATTGATCTCGCACCTCTCAGACCGTACAACCACGAATGATTCCATAACCTAACTAAACTTAAATCAAACGCTATATACACAATTTTTGATTTTTCGTAAATAACCATCTCTGCTCTGAGATGTATCGTAATTTAAACAAATGTAAACAGAATGTTACGGAAAATTCCGTAGATTGACGAAATTAACAACCGAAAAATCGAAAGTTGTGAATATAAGGCTTGATTGAACTTCAGTTAGACTATGGCATCATTCGTGGTCTAGTGGTGTAAGACACACAATATCAATCGGTAGTTTCACCTATGTTGTTAGGGTTGCAGGTTCAAACAAGTGAAATATGTTGGTTGTTAATTCCATTTCGTCAATCTCCAGAATTTATATATATATATATATATATATATACCGGAAATAATTATTAGGCCACCCCAGTTTTTTAAAAGAAATGATCTATTTCATACTGGTTTTTAGTATTTATTGCCAAGTGTATAATTCTAAATGAAAATAGAATGGTTCCTTTGTTATTATTACTTTGAAACAGTTTACAAGGCAAGAAAGAAAAGATGAACTCGTTCGAATCACCCTGAATTTTCTTCATTCTTTCATTGATGAAACTGCAATGTAGGTAATTATTAAATATTTTTAAATTCATTTAATGCCCATCTTATTATTCGGTGTTAATAAAAGAACCAATCTATTTTCATTTACAATTATTCACTTGGCAATAAATACGAAAAAATAGTATGAAATACATCATGTTTTTTTAAACTGGGCTAGACTAATAATTATGGCCGGAGTATATATATATATATATATATATATATATATATATATATATATATATATATATAACTACCGGCCATAATTATTAGTCCATATATATATGTATGTGTGTGTGTGTGTGTGTGTGTGTGTGTGTGTGTGTGTGTGTGTGTGTGTGTGTGTGTGTAGAACAGGTATGAAAGAAGTGTCTTTAATCTAACACGTTTTACTTTAAAAAGCTTCTTCAGAGATTTTTTTTTAAAGACGAACGATTTGAAATCCTTTTTTTAATCCACAGAGACATTATGTTGATTGTGGTATGATTTTATTGGTCAGGTACGTGTGGTACAGTGGATATCGGCTCGGAATGAGAAACCGGGGAGCCGAGTTCGAATTCCAGTTGAATCCATTGTATTCACTTACGCGCAAATACCCTTGGGAAAGGTATTAATCCGTCTATTCCTTCCAGTTATGGGTTAAATAGCAGGACAGATTGGGTTCTATAGCTTTGGTCGGCAACCAGTCTACCGCAGAAAGCAATGGCAACCTACTGCGGGATAATCTTCTGCCCAGTCAGTCATGTCTCTTTCGAGACATGATCGCCCAAGCGTGTATCACGTATGGCACCTAAACTGACTGACGTGTGATGAAGCAATGGATGAATATTAAGTGTAGAGGAAAAGCTTGAGTCTGTTTAAGTGTCTCTGCCACGTGTAACGAAAACATTAGTTGTTTATTATAAATGTAAGTATTTGTAAACGAAAATAATGCGTATCAAGCGTATTTAAATTATAGACGAATTAAGAATGTGTTTTTTGTCAGTAACGCTAGTCTTTGTGAATGACTGTATCGAAATACATTTCCGTTCAAAATATGTAGCAAGTATTGTATACAAGTGTCAAGCGATAGAATGATTTTCTTTTTGTTTTTAATAAAATATTAGAATGTATGAATGAATGTGTATGAGACAAATTATGTGTGAATGTGTGCGCTCGTGAATCGGTAGGAAATACTCAAGCGATGAGAAGAATATATAAAAGATCTCTTCCACGACAAGAGAGAGCAATCGATAGTAAACAAAGATGCTGACAGACCGGAAGTACTTGGGATTGAGGAGGACTAATAAAGCAGACATGCATAAAGAAATAAAAGAACAGACAGGACAAAAAAATACCTGCTCCTCAACAGGATGTTTAAAATCCAAGGACGGAACGACCATATTGGAGAAAGAAGAAATACTCCAGCGATGGAAAGAATATACAATACTGTGCAAAAGTATTAGGACAAGAACTATTTTATTTTTTATGAGGTATCAAAATAAAGTTTAAAATCATCCCTATCCTAACACATTTGCACACTACCGGTAGTGTGCAAAAGTATTAGGATAGGGATGATTTTCCTAAAAACCTCACTGAAATTCAAATACAGGGTGAAAAGCCAAGTAAGTTGCTAATGAATATTGATTATTTAAAACTAGGTGTAAAAGAAATATATTAAAAAGAAGTTATATTTAATTTTGCCTATTTTCTATTAAACAAGTTATTTTGAAACTACTCATTATTCTATTATCCTTGGATATAACTGACTTTTTTCTCATTCTCCCCTTTCGAATTGATAAATCTAATGTTACTTCGCAAGACACACTGGGAACAAATACAAGCTGCTTGGCAGGAGATACCATTAGATACATTGAAGAATCTTGTGATGTCAATGCCTGACAGAATGAAGGCTGTGATAAAAGCAAAAGCCTATTATAATAAATATTAAATTTATTTTGTAACAAGTATTTTTTCTTGTTAAAGCATTTGTTGAGTAAATAATTACTTTAATTGAATTGTTTATTTTCTGCCAATATGCCTCATAAAAGATAAAATAGTTCTTGTCCTAATAATTTCACACAGTACTGTATAACAAAAATGTTTCCACGGCAAATGAGAGCAACTGACAATACAAAATCATGAGGACGGACCGGAAATACTAAAATCCGAAGTGAAAGCTGCAATGGCCAAACAAAGCAGCTGGACCAGACGGCATTGTAATAAAGATACTGACAGCCTTAGAAGATTTCGCCTTAGAGAAAATTACGGTAACAATAAATGAAATCTACAACAGCTGTGTAATACCAGATGACCTAAGCAGATCAATTTTCATAGGTCTGCTTAAGAAACCAGGTGCAATCGAATGCGAACTCCGCCGAATAATCAGTTTGATGAGCCACATAACAAAACTCATTGTCCGAATTCTAATAGATTGAGAGCAAAGCCGGAGATAGGACAAGAACGGTACGGTTTCATCAAGGACACTAAAAAAAAAGAATGCTATATTTATGCTTAGGATGCTATCAGAAAGAGTGATACAAATGAGAACGGACGTTTATCTGTGTTTTGTAAACTCTTCCAAAGCATTCAACAAAGTGCGCCACAAAGAACTGATAGAAATGCTCTGCAACCTAGACATATTTGGGAAAGACATTAGAGTAATCAAGAACCTCTACTGACAGCAAAACGCCTGAATACGGACGGGAAACGAATTCAGCAGATATACAAAGATAGAAAGGGGCGTAAGACAAGGATGTGTCGTTTTACCGGATCTATTCAACTTCTACAGCGAGACTATTCTAAGGACCCTAGAAGTTATGTCAGAATTCGCTTTCGGCGGTCATAATCTGAACAGCATAAGATACGTAGATGACATAGTGCAGATAGCCAGAACAAAAAGACAACTACAAGGTAGATCAAGAAACTAGAAAAAAAGGGCTACAAATAACCGAATGTACGGTCATCAGCAAGCAGAGGGGTCCAAAATGCCAATTCAAGGTTTGAGAGACTAAAATTAGGGAATTTCAAAAAATTAAGTACTTGGGAAGTGTTCTGAAGGAAGACGGAAAGTGCGACACTGAGATCCGAAGACGGATTGGCATGGCAAATAACGCATTCCAGAAGCTGATTAGAGTATTAAAAGACAGGAAAATTCCGCTAGAAACAAAGAAGAGGTTACTGGATTGCTATGTGATGTCGGTTCTTCAATATCGCAGCGAATGCTGGACAATATCATCAAAGATGAAGGAAAAACTTGAAGCAACTGAAATTTGGTTTTACAGAAGTCTACTGCGGATATCATGGATCGAGCATATGAGAAATGATGAGGTTTTGGAAAGGATGGAAACGAAAAGGAAATTAATACTGAGCATCAGGGAAAGACAGATGAAGTTCCTGGGACATGTGATGAGGAAGGAAGGTTTGGAGAATCTGATACTCACAAGTCAGATAAAGGGAAAGAGAGACATAAAAAAGCAGTGGATAACATATTTGACGGGCCTGAGCAGTTGGATTGCAAAGCGGGGTTTGGGTGGGGTAACCGGAGAAAGTGTGCTAAGATCCACCAGGGATAGGAAGACGTGGAAAACCATGATCGCCTACGTCCTGAAGGAACATGACACATAGAAGAAGAAAGTTCTATTCTAAAATAATGTGAGAGAATCATGTATAGATGTGCTCGTTTTTGAGTCTGGAATCATAAAATGAAATATGCTTCCGTTTAAAATTCTAACGAAAATAATGTATAAAAGTATTAATAATGTATAAAAGTATTAATCGAACTTTTTATAAATAAATAAATTTTGAAAAATAAGATGACAACGGTTACAATCTTTTAATGTAATAATATATATTAACATACTAAATATATATGTATTAAAATTATTACAATAACATAATCTTTATATACAAAAGACAATCTGTGAGTCTGTGTGTGGCTGTTCCCTATGCACGCCTCCATTTTTTAAGCAAAGCCATTCAAACTTTCTAGGGACACATATCTACAGGGAAGCCAGGTCGACACATACTTTTTGAGTTTAAGTTCAGCAATTTTCCATTTCGCATCTTTTGGCCAATGGAGACGATTGTTTACATTTGCTCTGTAAAACATCTAAGATCTAAGACGGTTGCTAAATTACGTCACAGAAATCAAATCAGACGTGTCAAACGCGACTAAAATATATTTTATTAAAAACAAATGAGCCTTCATATCCAATTTTTATTCCGACGTTTTATTTCCGTAAAACATCTAAGATCTAAGATGGTTGCTGAATTACGTCACAGAAATCAAATCAGACGTGTCAAACGCGACTAAAATATTTTTTATAAAAAAATGAGCCTTTATATTTAATTTTTATTGAGACAAAAAATGTGAATATTTTTCCCCGTAATTTTGAAACAAAAGAAATATTAACAAATGTAGGCGTGCATAGGGAACAGTCACACACGGACTCACAGATTGCCTTTTATATATATATAGATTATATTTTAAGTGTCTGCCGCGAATTTAAACGTATTTGTTTCATACGCTGAAGAAATAAAAATGTTCTGAGTTGCACGGGCAACGCCGGGCGATGATGCTAGCTAAGTAATAAAATATAAATATAAAACATATTGTTGTGGATCTTAGTCGCCAATTTGTTTTAGAGTCATGGCGAAACTTCGCCTCAAATTTGTAGTGACCGGTTTGTGCCGGAAATAAGACACGTAACAAGAAGATAAGTTCAAAACAGTGTATTAGTATAACCAGAATCAAGGTATACAAAAGGACGTGTTAATAAATAGTAGTATAGAAATAAGTAAGTCCGAAGGTATTATTACGCTGCCTGACTAGTATCTGTCGTTAACTGATCTCGTTAACTGCTATAAGTAACAGCTTTTTTTCTTTTTCATTTCTCTTCAGAATTAGAAGAGCTAAATTGTGTCCAAGGCTTAAAATTGAGGAGGTTTTCATGAAGGACGCTATTAGATTTTACAAGAGTAGAGTCCAACAGTTGACTTGTACTTTATTTATTCAATGAAGAGAGTGTCTTCGTTGTCATTTTTGACAGAATTGGATTCTTTCGATTAGTTGGTTTGTTGCAGGAATTGTATAGGCAAATAGACGGTGTCTGTATGGGATCCCGTCTGGGTTCTGCCTTAGCCAATATATTTGTGGGTTTTTGTGAGTTTTCCCTCTTCACGCATAAAAATAAGCCATCCATGTATCATCGGTATGTGGACGATACTTTTTGTCTGTTTGATGATGAGGGACAGGCTGACTCATTTCTTGCTACGTTGGATCGGTTGCATCCGTCCTTAAAATTTACAATTGAAAAGGAGTTCCAATGTTCTTTATGATTTCTCGATGTTTTCTTTCATCGGACTCCAACTAAATTTGAAACTTCTGTGTTTCGTAAAGGCACGTTTTCGTTTGGATTATCGGATGAGCTTAAGTCACTGATGCCTCCTCTACAGGTGTTTACCCGTGCAACCAGACTGGCAACTGGGTCCCACCCATTCACAGTCAGGTTAGCCAAACGCAGACGACAATTCTACTCCTGCAGCTTCCTCTCTCGCACTTCCCGCCTGTGGAACTCGCTCCCGTATTCTTGCTTTCCTGACGGCTATGACCTCCAGAAATTTAAAAGCAAAGTTAATACCCACCTACTAACCACTGGACTCTAGCTCTCTCCCCTCCCCTGTATAATCTTCACGTTCTCTCCGCCCATGTATCTGTCATTGCACCTGCTTTCTCAGCTTTCTATTGTTCCTTTCTAACTAGCTTGTACTCCTCACTCTTTTCTAATTAATCTTTCTACATTTATGTAACCCCCTGCACATCAGTGGCGTTTCTGCCTTGCTCGGGGTGAAATGATTAAAAAAAAAAAAAAAAAAAAAAAAGAAAACGGAAAATAAATTTAATTAAGACCCTTACACACAGGGCATTAAAAGTTTGCACGGAAAGTTATTTGGACGTGGGTTTAGATTATATCTGCAGCACCTTATCTAAAAATGGTTATCCTAGTGATGTTGTTAATGGTGTTATGCAGGATAAAATAAATATTTTTTCAAAGGATAAGCCGTATACTGTGGAACAATCTCCGGTGTACTTAAGGCTACCTTATATGGCTCACGTAGTGAGTAACTGTCTAAGCAAATTTCTAGAGCAGTTACTTGTTGTTATTTCTCTGCTCGAGTTAGGGGCCATCTTGGCACTCGTTCTGCTTTCCCGTCTATGAAAAAGGGCTTACTTCCTCCCCACTATATTTATTCTGTTATTTACAGATTTATTTGTAGTTGTGGTAATGACGACATAAATAGGAAGGGCGTCACAGAGATTGGATTGTAATATAAAAAAAACCATGTGCCTCTAAGAATTCTCAAAACGGATGTTTGTGCGAGTCGGCCATTGCTGAACACCTGATAAATAACAGAAATTGTATAAATGGCTTCAGTGTGGACCAGTTCACTGTTTTGTCTGGTTCACACTCTACAGTCCATTTATAGGCTTTGGAGTCGATATATACATTAAGACAAGGACCCCGTCTCTCTGCAAGCAGAGAGAATGTTTTATCGGACTCCTTATCGTTACTATTTAATAACTGCCAGTACCCTTCCCATAATCTCTTTTTCTTCCCCCAGTGTGTCATGATTCATTTTCATCTTTTAGGATTTTAAATGTTGAAAAATTGAATTAAAAAATCCCAGTTGACCCTGATGACAAATAGCGACGGAAACCGGTCGGTCATTTTTCGTATTTCTTATTGTTTATAACATCTATCGTTATTCTACAATATATATATATATATATATATATATATATATATATGTGTGTGTGTGTGTGTGTGTGTATATATATATACACACACACACACACACACACACACATATATATATATATATATATATATATATATATATACACCATATATCTACCTACGAGGTAAAGAGGATATATAATCTAACCCCACGCCATATATATATATATATATATATATATGGCGGTGTCGAGAACTTTCGTTCTGAACAAATTGCTTACTCTTTTTATTAGTGTGGCTTTTTTAAATCAAAATTGTGGCCGAATTTATTTCTCTGAATCGCTAATACATTTGTAAGATTATTATTACTGATGTTTCTTTTGTGTTCATATAGACGTTTCTTTAGATTTCTACTTGTTTCTCCTATGTACATTGAGGAACAATTTGGGCAATTTATTTTGTATATACCTGCTTGTTCATTATTATGGTTTCGTTTTTGTTTTTTTGTTTTTTTGTTTTGTTTTGTTTTGTTTTGTTTTGTTTTTTCCAGATCTGACAATGTCCATAATAGTTTTCGAGGTACTTGTTATTATGTGTGTGTTTTTTAGACGGGATAGATTGTTTTGGATATTAGATGTAATGGAGTTGGTGGGTAGTATAATGTATCTGTTATTGTTTAGATTATTATTATTAACAGTGTTTCTTTTGTTGTGATTGTATATATTATAATAATAATCTAACGAACTCATTAGTGATTTGCAGAAATAAATTTGGCCACAATTTCGATTTAAAAAATGCCACACTAATAAAAAGAGTAAGCAATTTGTTCAGAAGGGAAGTTCTCGAGAGCGCCGCTATCCAGTACTACCAAAATATCAATTTGCGCCCCGATTTTTTCCTATATATATATATATATATATATATATATATATATATATTTCCAAATGAATAAAGAACGAAGAAAATATTTGCAACGTTCAAAACATTAATTTAAAATAGTGATCAATATAAAAATAGAGCAATGAATATTTATTATAAATTATATTTTAGAACATGTACAAACTACAATCTACTACAAAACGTTTTCATTGGCTCTTTACTCTCGTTTCTTTCTTTCTCTCTTGTTTTCCTCTTTGGTTCTTATTTCCTCTGTGTCCTTCTCTTTCCCCTTTTTTTATTTCTCTTTTTGTTTTCTCATCTTTCCTATCCTCTTTACCTCGTAGGTAGATTTTTTTGAATAATAAAAGGAAGTGAATTTTCATAAATTTTCTTTTAAAAAATTACATTTATTACAATCCTTATTAAATATCTGATGAGACATTCTTCTTTCAATGTCGAAACAAAATGTGTAATTTTGTAGTAGATTGTAGTTTGTACATGTCATAAAGTATATCGCTCATTCCGTAATGAATTAGAGCACTTTGGCTATTGGGCGTGTATAATGATAATATATACGTTAAAAAGTTTGCCTTCTTCTATCGAACGCCCATAGCCCAGAGGTAGAATCGTCGACTGACGCCAATTCGGTCAGGTTTCAATCCTGGGTAAAAAGCAATCGGATGTCTGACGAGCTGTGATGCAGCGAAACAGATCTGTCTGCGGATGACTATATATATATACGGCGTATTAAAAATGCTTTTAAAAAATTTGGAGGCCGGTTCTTCACACCAAAGCAGGGACAAAATTTTATATAAACTCCCTTTGTTTTTTAGTTTTTAAGTTTAAATAAAGTTTACGGTAGATGGCGCTGTGTTGCCATGTAGATTAGGTAACATTTGTCAATCCTGTACATTTGTAGCTAGTATGTATTCAACGTTTAACATGTATCGTAGGGAGTTACCTGAGAAGTGTTCCGTTTACCAAAGCCAGGATATTCTCATCGTGAACAGGTAGATATGAATTTTTTCCATAAGGCCGCGTGAATGGTGATAGACGCGAGGCTGCACGGCTGTACCAGATTGCGTTTCAAGACTGAAGACAGCCGAATCATCAAACCTTTGCTACTGTTTATCGTCGCACCACAAACTATGGATCGAGGAAGACCGTGATACATCTCGTAAGACTGACCATGAAGAACTCATTCTACGGGCTGTCGGTGAGGATTCAGGTATCAGCGCACGCCAAAAGAATTCATCCATCGCTATTCTCTCCAACACTAGCCATAATACCGCATAAACAGGAATCCTACTAATCCTTGACATGAAAATATATACAATTGATTTTTTTTTTAAAATTATAAAATGTATAATTCTTTGAAAAATACATCATTTAGATGCGGTTAGGACACATCATCAGTGATGTTACCCTGGTTCATTGACGGTTTCGGTCCTTTAAAAACATCATACCTTCTCTCCAGATTGACCCAGCCAAGGTTGATCAGGCCCCGGCCTGTGTCCTAATCTCTATTTGCTACGTTATTGGAATGCAAGATGTTTTGGTTGCACAGAAGAAGTGGAAAAATTTCTTATTTTTCAACAAAACTTATTTGATGAGTTGGGTAGAGGAGAATATCCTTACGACTCGAAGATAGAATCGATTAGTACCAAATAAAATAATAATAATAATAATAATAATAATAATAATGTATATATATATATATTGAATTTGAAAAATACATCATTTAGATGCGGTTAGGACACATCATCATTGATGTTACCCTGGTTCATTGACGGTTTCGGTCCTTTACAAACATCATACCTTCTCCCCAGATTGACCCAGCCAAGGTTGATCAGGCCCCGACCTGTGTCCTAATCTCTGCTTGCTACGTTATTAGATGTTTTTTGTTGCACAGGAGAAGAGGAAAACTTTCTAGAATAAGGTCGTCCACAAATAAATGTATGTCCAGTGATGATAATGTAGAAATGGTTCAAGTAAAATCCGGAAAAAAAATAAAAATAAAAAATAAATTGATTTTCGTGATATTAATGTGAAGATAAATGGTTAAAATAGCTAAATGACCAGATAGAGAAAAAAAAATCATTAAATATACTAAAATAACTATATAAATTAACCCGATGTGGAAGATACCATTCCATAGGGATGAAGGAATATGTTTATTAATGAAATCGAAAATCGTACCGAATACGGTAGATATGTAAATCACTAGTGAAAAAAAAAACGAAGTGTAATATTTCGGATTAAAAAAAAACTAAGGGGAATAAAAAGATAAATAAATAGATAAAAACTGGAAGAAAATACAAAAGTAAAGCGAATGATATTAATGAAATATTTGGGATTAATGAAATATTTGGGATTAATGAAATATTTGGGATTAATGAAATATTTGGGGTTAAAAATAAATAAATAAATAAAATATGATTGATATGAATAGATAAATGAATAAAAAAAAAATTAAGACATGGAATGAAAATAACGAAAATAAAATGCAACAAAATAAAATTAAAATATGTTAGTAGAGTCCGTCCACCCCGCAGAAAAATATCCCACTCTTTTTGCTGCTAAGCAGAATCAAGCAGTTCCCACGTGAGGATCACGAAAACAAAAACAAACTGGGGAAGTTTGACATGTATAATAACAAAAATGAATGCCGGGAGCAGGCCGGGAACAACAATTACTCACATTAACTAGGTATACAAACGTGTCTAGCTTAAACAGGAGATGATTCCTAGTAAGAAACTGGTTGCTGTGTCAAAAGGCGACCAAAAACGAAAATCACGACTAGTTCTGTTCGCAAAAACTAAGTGCGCCGCTTTCAACCTTCTTTCGTTGAAATCTGCCCATAACAAACGCTTTCTATCAGTTCTGATCTTCCTCTTGAGCTGATTTTTTTTTAATCATATCACTCCGAGCAAGGCGGTAACGCCACTGAAGAGCAGGGGGCTACGTAAGAGTGAAAAGATTGAAAAAGAGAAAGCCGGAAACCACATCCTAAATAAGGAACAAGGGATGAGCCTCTTCACCTGTTCAATAGACGTGGGTGAAGTGTGAACCGGGCGATAGTTTAGTCTATCTACTACAATTAAAAAAAAAGAGAAAAGAGTGAAAAGATTAGAAAAGAGAAAGCCGGAAACCACATCCTAAACAGGGAACAAGGGATGAGCGTCTTCATTTGTTCAATAGACGTGGGTGGAGTGTGAACCGGGCGATAGTTTGGTCTATCTGCTCCAATTAAAAAAAAAGAGAAAAGAGTGAAAAGATTGGAAAAGAGAAAGCCGGAAACCATATCCTAAACAAGGAACAAGGGATGAGCCTCTTCACCTGTTCAATAGACGTGGGTGGAGTGTGAACCGAAAGAATCCAACCAGTCCTGATTAGAATAACGTTCGCACCATAAGATTCAGTGTCCTTGTTTGTTGGATGGTCATCTGGTGGTCCGAAAACGTGAAACACAAACTATGGATCGAGGAAGACCGTGATACCTCTCGAAAGACTGACCATAAAGAAGCCTCTAAGGGTTGTCGGTGACGGTCCAGATACTAGCGCGCGCCAAAAGAATTCTTTATCGTTATTCTCTCCAACACCATAATACCGAATAGACAGAAATCCTACTAAAACACCCTTGACATGAAAATATATACAATTGATTTTTTTATTATAAAAAAATTTTAGATGAAGGCATAGAATACATTTTTGAAGGAAAAAATTATTACCATAAAACATTTTTGAAGGAAAAAATAATTATTCCCATAATACATTTGTAAGGAAAAAATTATTACCATAAAACATTTTTGAAGGAAAAAATAATTATTCCCATAATACATTTGTAAGGAAAAAATTATTACCATAAAACATTTTTGAAGGAAAAATAATTATTCCCATAATACATTTTTAAAGGAAAAATTATTACCATAAAACATTTTTGAAGGAAAAATAATTATTCCCATAATACATTTGTAAGGAAAAAATTATTACCATAAAACATTTTTGAAGGAAAAATAATTATTCCCATAATACATTTTTAAGGAAAAAGTTATTACCATTAAATATTTTTGAAGGAAAAATAATTATTCCCATAATACATTTTTAAGGAAAAAGTTATTACCATAAAACATTTTTGAAGTAAAAATAATTATTCCCATAATACATTTTTAAAGGAAAAATTATTACCATAAAACATTTTTGAAGGAGAAAATAATTATTCCCATAATACATTTTTAAAGGAAAAAATTATTACCATAAAACATTTTTGAAGGAGAAAATAATTATTCCCATAATACATTTTTAAGGAAAAAGTTATTACCATAAAACATTTTTGAAGGAAAAATAATTATTCCCATAATACATTTTTAAAGGAAAAAATTATTACCATAAAACATTTTTGAAGGAAAAAATAATTATTCCCATAATACATTTTTAAGGAAAAGTTATTACTAGGAATACATTTTTGAATACAAAACTAGAAGACATCTTCAGTTTTCTAAAGATATTTTTTTAATTCATCAAAATCTGACTAAATAAACCTTCTCACTATCAGTTATATGTCATACGTGATACACGCTTTGGGCGATCATGGCTCAAAGAAACATGGCTGACTGGGCAAAAGATTATCCCGTAGTAGGTTGCCATTGCTTTCTGCGGTAGACTGGTTGCCAACCAAGGCTATAAAACCCAAAATGTCCTATTAGTTAACCCATAACTGGAGGGAAGAGACGTATTAATACCTTTCCCAAGGGTATTTGTGCTTAAGTGAATGCAACGAATTCAACTGAAGTTCGAACTCGGCTCCCCGATTTGTCGCTCTGATTTGATATCCACTGCACCACAACGCAATTATAACTGAACAATAAAAAAAATCTTAAAACCCTACCATTTTTATGGCATTAAATAACCCCCAGAGATTGATATGCCGTTAAACAAGACTCAAAGTCAGTAGGCAGATATAGTTTTAACATACGGTCGCGCGAATGGTAATGGACGCGAGGCTGCACTGCTGTATCAATTTTCAGACCAAATGCAGCCGAGTCATCCAACCTTTGCTGTTGTTTATCGTCGCGTTGCACCACAAACTATGGATAAAGCAAAGACCGCGATACCTCACGTAAGACTGGCCACGAAGAAAACATTCTACAGGTTGTCGGGGACGATCCAAGTATCAACACATCGTCAAGTGGTCCTAGCGTGTCGTACATCGCATAGTACAGCACGGAGGGTATTTTAAGAGCAGCTCCTCTATCTGTATCATTTGCGACGTGTGCAGAATATTTTGCCTTCAGATCACTCACAACGGGCGAACTGTTGCTGATTGTTTATTACACACCCTGCCGACTCGTTCTTTGCCTTTTCAGTCGTGTTTATGGATGTAACAAATTTCAGTCAATCAGTTAATCAGTTAAGTGCCATACGTGATACACGCTTTGGGCGATCATGTCTCGAAAGAGACATGACTGACTGGGCAGAAGATTTTTCATCCTGCTCTTTAAACTATAGCTGAAGGGAGAAAAGACGGATTGTATTAATAAGTAGGAATTGGTGAGGGGGGTCAGTTTATTACTTAATAACAATAGAAAACTCACCCCCCACTTTTTGCCCAGTAGACGCTTTACTTATGTTTCCAACTTTTATCTTCATTCCGTCAGTTAAGTGCCATACGTGATACACACTTGGGCGATCATGTTTCGAAAGAGACATGACTGACTGGACAGAAGATTATCCTGCGGTACGTTGCCATTGCTTTGCGCGGTAGACTGGTTGCCAGCCAGGACTATAGAACCCAATCTGTCCTGCTATTTAATCCATGGTTGGAGGGAAAAGAGAGAAATTGTATTATTATATTAATAAGTATTAATAATTGGGGGATCAATCTATTACTTTATAACAATAGAAAACCAGTGCAAGGTTTACTTATTTCTCCAACTATTATATTTAGTCAGTCAGTTAAGTGCTATACGTGACACACGCTTGAACGATCATGTCTCAAAAGAGATATGACTAACTAGGCAGAAAATTATCCCTCCGTAGATTGCCATTGCTTTCTGCGATAGACTGGTTGCCAGCCAAGGCTGCAGAACCCAATCTATTCTGCTATTTAAGCCATGGTTGGATGGAGAAGAGACGGATTTTATTATTATATTGATAAGTATTAATTAGTCGGGGATCAGTTTATTACTTCATAACAAGATAAACCAATCCCCCACTTTATGACCAGTAGAAGGTTTACTTATTTCTCCAACTATTATATTCAGTCAGTTATTTAAGTGCCTTACGCGATACACGCTTTGAGCGATAATGTCTTGAAAGAGACATGACTGACTTGGCAAGGATTATCTTGCAGTAGGTTGTCATTGCTTTCTGCGGTAGACTGGTTGCCAGCAAAGGCTACAGAACCCAGTCTGTCCTATTATTTAACCCATAACCAGAGGAAAGAGATAGATTAATACCTATCCCAAGGGAATTTGTGCGTAAGTGAATGCAAGGAATTCAACTGGAATTCGAACTCGGCAACCCGATTTGTCGTTCCTAGTCGATATCCACTGCACATTTGGAACTATTTTTACAATGTTAATATTTGTAATCAAAACGGAACTTCCATAGAATTATATAGGCTAGACACCAACATCAGTTTACGATTAATGTGTAGGCTGGAATTATAGGTGACTTTCTGGTGTGCTCATATATTCTCAAAGCACTTTTTATAGGAGCTGTCTACAAGGAATTTATTTAAAACACGGGTCCAGACCTGCTAGAGGATGTACCCTTGCTAATACACATAATAGACGCATGTAGTTCATGCATGATGGAGCTCCAGCATATTTTAGTCACATTGTTCGTGATGCACTGGCTGACATCTTTCATGAAAGATGGACAGGTAGGAGAGGACGGGTTCTATAGCCTAGACGTTCCTCCGACATTAATCCTTTGGATTTCTATCGGTGGTCCCATCTAAAACAATTAGTCTATGCAGCAGACATTAATAAGGTAGAGATAATTTTTTCTCCCATTTGTGAACATGTTTGGCTGCTTATGCAGCGGCTGAGTTATCGTCGACGACCAGCGGCTCTGAAAGGAAAATTTGCCACCGATACGATCACAATTTGTGATCAATGTTAAATATAAAATGGCAGTAAGTAACGGCAAAGACTTGGAAAATGTATACGATTTTGTACGAGAACAAAACGTGAGTTGGCTAAGAATATTGCAATAAACTGGAATAAGAGATGCGTTCCAAGTAATTGACTAATGATGGATTACTAACGAGATAATAGAAGCCAATTCCAAAATGTTACGCAAAACCATTTTCTCAGCCGATTGTTTGTGTTCATGAATTTTTTTTCAGGACAACAAAGAATAACTTTATTTTTATGCACAACATTGTACAACGATACATTATCAAACATGGTGAACGATCAAATTATTAAATAGTTCGTCATAATTTTCTGGCAAATATAAAAACGATGCTTAGTTAACAGTTTAAACCAAAACAGATTCAATTGGACAGAAATAACCATTGACTCTAGCATGTCATACAAAATCGGCAGCCATTTTCAGATTATACTTGTCATCGTTTTTTTGTTTTTGTTTTTGTTTTGTATTTTAAGAAGCGATTGGGTGTAAGTGTGTGCTTACTTGATTCGGTATTCACCCAGGGTGGGTTGAAACTTCTGTGGTCAATAATTGTATTATGTGTTGAGTAAAGCTTGACTAAGCTCGACTTTTGGAAGATTTTAATGCAGTTAATGAGTCCCAATCCTATTCCCTGGAACGAACCTCATAAAATAAAAATAAATAAAAATAACAACCGTATATTATCATGGACTCTCCCGTCGATTTCGACGTATAAGCGTCTAACACAGTTAGACTGCCACACAAATAATTGTTTAGAGTGGTAAAGGCTTGTGTAGCACCACCCACACTTTTTGGAACTGCTGATAACAAACAATCGGTGCAGAAGTTCGCCACAGATCGCATGAACAGCAGCCCTCAGTTATTTAACCCATAACTGGAGGGAATGGACAGATTAATTCCCAAAGGTACCAGTGCGTAAGTGCGCAGAGTATTCAACTGAAATTGGAACTCGGCTCACCAATCTCCCTTTCCAAGCCGACATCCACGTTTACAGCACCTGGTATTCCCAAGCGGTCACCCATCTAAGTACTGACCAGGCGTTACTGACTACGTTACTTAACTTCGGTGATCGAGCGGGAACCGGTGTATTTGTTAGGGCGCCGCTCCTATTTGACTACATAATGGACTGTTCCCATTGCTATATATAGCAATGGTGGATTCTCTACAGGAGAGTGGTAGGGAGTCGTAGAGAGTCACTTGAGTGTCAGTGCGAGTCAGTGAAGAGTTAGTCACACTTCCGGTGGCGTACCGGAAATAATTACGTATACACACGTCTTACCACGGATTGGACTCTTGTGTCTTTCTATTGTAAATATTAGTAATCACTTCCGTACATACTAACCGTCTTTCCGCGGAATACAACTTATATTCTGATTCTGTTGTTGAGTTATTCATTTATACTTGGCGACATAACAGTATTCAACGTGATATGATCGTAATAAATTATTATATGCGAATAAATTACAGTATTATTCATTCGTAATACGTCTTTTAATTTGTTTGTTTCTTCTTTTTTTTATTTTAAGCTTAATTATTATCCGTGCACACATGTCACCATGTTTGTGATCCAATTATATCTATGGTTCAAATGAGTAACAAAGAGTTTAAATCTCTAACCAAACACTACATTTGTTTGTTTGTTTGGTTGTTTAGTTATTCATATAGATTTTAAGCGTGGTTTATTTTGCTTCATTATTGTCCATGTGAAAGGTCCACGTCAGGACCGTTTGATCTACGTTTTCAGTGTGATATTTTAGTCAAGAATATTGCCGAATGTTACGTTCTCTTACAAAAAGTAAGATCGTACCCTGCTTTGATAAACGGAAGTGATCTTCAGGAGTTCCAGTCTTAAAATGACAAAACACACCACCACGCAAGTGGCTCCACGCATCACTTCCGTCTACTTGATCACTGAAGCGTGACCGCTGACTCAATTTAGCGGCCAATCGCAAAATCTCCCGCGGGACAAAAAGGGACTGCTTGTCGAGCCACTCCGAAAACATAAAAAGGGGAAGAAATGAAAATCAGGCAGTCTTCCTCCTTCACCCACTAAGGGAGATTCATGCTGCTGCTATCAACAGACTTTTGACACCCTACCACAACGATTCAAAACTAAGTTAAGTATCGTTATGTTGTGACATTACTTATAATCGCTTGTATGAACTCCTTGAACTACGTTCGTTGATATATTGCTGTAAACTGTATTAATTTGTATGAACTCTTAAACTTCTTCGTCTCCCACTTGTTACTGCCTTCGTCGTTCAAACACCGAAGAGAAATAAATATTTTATGTGTATTTTTCTCGCAAAGAATTGTCATTATATTTCATTGCCGAGTTGTCTGAATCTGTTTTGCAGCCATACGTATTTCACTCTGTTTAGATATATAAAACGAATAACAGGCATCACATGCTAAGTAGTACGGTCATCACATGTCAAGTAGCACGGTCATTGCATGTTAAGTAGCACGGTCATTACATGTTATATATATATATATATATATATATATATATACGTTCAATATGACTTACATTATATATATACGTTCAATATAACTTACATTACATTATATATATATACGTTCATTATAACTTACATTACATTATATATATATATATATACGTTCAATATAACATACATACTCTTCTCTTATGTAACCCCGTGCCACTGGTGTTGGAGAATGTGTAAGAGAAGGATGGAAATACTGGTGTGAAGAGGGCTGCGTGAGAGTAGAGCAGAAAGAAGGAACAAGGGGATGTCTAGGAAAGCATTTGGGATCAAGGATATAAAAAATGGCAATGCATTTAAACTCTTAATGATTGTAGTTATCAGGGAAGCAAGTATACGGAAGGGAGTTCCTTAGGCGGGGAGTGCGAGAAAAAAAGCTGATAAAATAGAAGTTGCGGTTGCATTTCCTTGTTTTCATTGTAAAAGAATGGGACCTAGTTGCCAGTTTAGTAACTTGAGTAAATTCGTGCAGAAGGGACACCAGGGAGCTAATCGCATTAATCTAAATGTACATACTGTAAATAAAATGCATGAAAAAATTTATCTAAAAAGCTAAGACGAAAGTGTTTTTCTTAATTATTATTTATGTTTTTGTCTGAATTTCTGGGATAATTACAAAATTTATACGTGGACTCTTGTCCTCATCTTTATTATCACGTTTCACTAGTTGTGTCCTTTGGCTTTCATCAGGTGTATGTCGATACATAAGAAATTCTGAACTGAACACTTTATAAAAATGTATTTTTATCTTTTCATCTTTCTTTGTTTTTTTTTTCATTTTGGGATTCATTATTTGCGCATAGTTGGGGCCCTAACAGGCGTTACTACCCCGGGTCAAGGGGGACCTGGAAACAACAGCAATTAATAGTTCCACGCTCCCCAAAACCTCCCAGTCAGAGGTCTTGCTGCCGGATGTAGCCTATCTTCATACCAAAAATATTTTTCCATCTTGAATTTTGCAAGAAAAATGTACAAAATAAAAATATTTAACCAATGTTATTGATGTGGACCCAAAGTGGGGGTCACGGAAGAAAAACACGGAACACAGGTTAGAGGTAAAGAAAGATATATTAAACAGAAAGGTTACAAAGAATAGGGTAAGAGTAAGTGGAGCTTACTATTCAGTGGTGTCCGACATTGGTAGTCGTACGCGGCTGCGCACTACTGGTGCTACCCATAATACTACCATTCACATAGTAATATAGTGCCGGAAGGGACCATGATGTAGTTAAGTATCGCTCTCACAACAGTTATGTTAGCAGTAATTCCTAATTTTTAGGCTTAATTAATCGACGCTTATTTATCGATGACAAATCTGAGATATCATGTTTTCGAATTAGAAAACATGTACTTTTTCCACATTACCAATTAGTCCTTTTTTTTCTTAATTAGCTCTTTTTAAATATATTTTATTTATACAAGAAATTCGTCGATATGCCTAACCACCTCACAGTAAAGAGCAGTTATGTAATATCAGCCCTCTCATATGGCAATGAATACTGGACGATCTCCTCACAAATGAAGAAGAAACTTGAGGCAACAGAAACCTGGTTCTACAGTAAGATGCTGGGAATACCACTAATTTGACATATAAGCTACTATGAAGTTTTAGAAAAAAAAAAGATAAGCAAAAATGGCACTTAAAAATACCATCAGCAAAAGGTCACTTATGCTTATCATCAGGAAGGGACAGTTGAAAATTCCGGGGAAAGAGAAAGTTTGATATTTACAGACAGATTGAAAGCAAGCGGACTGAGAAGGGCAGCGCATGACCTACTTGGCGAGCTTGAGTAATTAGATGTCGGGATTAAAGTTGGGCGAGATGATCAAAAGGCAAAATTTATCAAGAGCTGCAGAGGGCAGGAAATTATGGAGAGCTATGATCGCCAACATCTTGTAGGGACATGACACATAGAAGAATTTATAAAAAATCTTATATTTTATTCCCTTTTATTTTGTTGTCAGCATCGTCTGAAATAACAACACAGTTTACAGTAACTTTTGCCCAACTTATCTATCGTTATATTGCGTTTGTTGTTGCTACTGTTGATGCATACACATGTACGTAGACTATTAAAAATTCATATGCACAAATAAGCTAAATTCTACATTTTTTCACATATTAAAATTCATATGCACAAAATAAGAAACATTCTATATTATTTCCCGAAACATTAATATGCACAAAATAAGCTAAATTCTACATTATTTCACATATTAAACATTAATATGCATAAAATAAGCCAAATTCTACATTATTTCACATATTAAAATTCATATGCACAAAATAAGAAAAATTCTACATTATTTCACATATTAAACATTAATATGCATAAAATAAGCCAAATTCTACATTATTTCACATATTAAAATTCATGTGCACAAAATAAGAAAAATTCTACATTATTTCACATATTAAACATTAATATGCATAAAATAAGCCAAATTCTACATTATTTCACATATTAAAATTCATATGCACAAAATAAGAAAAATTCTACATTATTTCACATATTAAACATTAATATGCATAAAATAAGCCAAATTCTACATTATTTCACATATTAAAATTCATATGCACAAAATAAGAAAAATTCTACATTATTTCACATATTAAACATTAATATGCATAAAATAAGCCAAATTCTACATTATTTCACATATTAAAATTCATATGCACAAAATAAGAAAAATTCTACATTATTTCACGTATTAAACATTAATATGCACAAAATAATCTAAATTCTATATTATTTCACATATTAAAAATTAATATGGTCAAAATAAGCAAAATTTATCAATATACATGCAGATATAGTTATAAATAAAAAGAAACTATTTGACATTTTGTTCATCAAATAAATTGACGACCTTTTCCTATCTCATGACGATATGTATGACACTAACGTCTTTTACAGATTTTTTAAGTTATAAAAAATTGTTAAATTTCTATAAGTGTTTCGCCTTCTTTTATCAACAATTTTATTCCTCTACAAATAAAAATTAGATTTCCATTTACAGTTTCGTCACAATCTTTATGGTCATCTTGGCCTTCTTATTCAAACGGAATTAGTTACAATGTCCACTTCCGTTTTATACCGCTACAGATAAATAGCATCTTGCCAATAGAATGCGTTACTTGATTTTTTTCTGAGTGTAAGCTTATTTTCAAAACAAGTTTTCTGATTACATGCAAGTTTGCTCTAAATACCTATCCGATCAGGCAAGACTGAATAGAACCTTTAAACGAAGTTCTTCTTTTCAAAAACGCATGAAATTTTCATATTTGCTCATTTTCGTATTCATAAACAAAGCAATGTTCTAAAGTAAATTGATGTTTAAGAAACAAAGACGAGAGCTCTGGATTGCTATGTGATGTCTGTTCTTCAATATGACAGCAAATGCTGGACAATATCATCAAAGATTAAGGAAAAGCTTGAAGCAATTGAAATGTGTTTCTACAAAAGGATGCTGCGGATATCACGGATTGAACATGTGGGCAATGATGAGGTTTTGGAAAGGATGCAAAGGAAAAGGACATTAATACTGAGCATCAGGAAAAGACAGCTAAAGTTCCTGGGACATGTAATGAGGAGAGAGGGCTTGTAGAATCTGATACTCACAGGTCAGATAGAAGCGGGACAGTGACGAGCCTGGGCAGGTAGATAGCAGAGCGGGGTTTGGGTGGTGTAACAGAAAAAAAGCGTGATTAGGGAGACGTGGAAGGCCATGATCGCCTACGTCTGGAAGGGGCATCGTACATAGAAAAAGAAGAATTCACTCAGAAACAATGACATACAACACCGAATACTGAATACGCAGAGTGTACTGAATATCAGAATATCTCGGAAGACACTCAAACTTCTAAGTGCTTTATATAATAATGTTTATGGTCACGTGATCCTAGTAGCATAAGCCATATGTATATACATATGCATATCCATATACAATGCGTTTTTTTTTATTTGTAACCATTATAATATTCCATATTAATTTCCTTTTAGAGATAGTTAACAACATTTGTTGCCTGGAGATCACGTTTCTGTATCAACACTTTCTTTTCGCTAGCAGAATTGAAAGCGTGCCCTCTACCCAGAGAGGGGATGCAGGTTCGAATCCTGCCGGAGAGCGCATAATTTATTTAATAAGACTTCTCAAATATTCAGGCCAGTAGACAAAAATAAATATACTGTTTACTAAATAAACGGAGCGTCTATTCAAATACGAATATTCATTGTGTAGGGCCAGGAAGGTTTTCCCGTCTGAATCCATCCTGCGCGTATACAAATCTGCTATCCGCCCGTGTATTGAATACTGCTGCCACATCTGGTCGGATGCCCCTGCTATTCACCTCGGGCTTCTTGACAAAAACCAATCTGTAATGTAATTAATCCCGACTTGGCAGTTCAGATGTATTCACTTTCTCACCGGCGCAATGTGGCTTCCTTGTGTCTCTTCTACAAATACTTTCACAGTTTCTGTTCCGATGAACTTAGCTCACGAGTGCCTCCTATGTATGAATTTACTCGAGCTACTAGACTAGCAACTAGGTCCCACCTTTTACAGTGAAACCAATAAAATGTAACCACAGCTTCTACTCTAACGGCTTCTTTTCTCGCACTTCCCGTCTGTGGAATTCCCTTCCGTTTACTTGCTTCCCCGACAGCTACAATCGCCAAGAATTTAAATGTAATAGTCATCTTTTATCTCACTGACTCGCATCTTTTCTCTCATGCTCTTTTCTCCATCCACTCCACTCTCATCACACCAGTATCTTCATCCTTCTCTTACCCACTTCCTGACACTCCTTATAACCTGTCCCTTTTTCTCATCACTTTTTTCCTATGTAACCCCTTGCGCACGAGTGGCAGTAAAACTGCCTTGCTTGGGGCGAATTGATTAAAAAAAGAATAACGTTTAAAAGGATACAATCTGTCGAATTTTGAAAATTGTTAACTAGCATAGAATGTAAATATCTTGATTATGTCAATATTTTCTCTTTGAGTTACATGTGCTATTCATTTTAGTTGTTGCGACTGTTGGTAGTTCTTAAGTGATCTGGTTTCTGTTATCTGGTATAGTTCTTTGTGAATCTGTAGCGCAAGCTCACAATGTCCAACGATGGAGGATTTTTACGAAAACCCCAGGTTTCTCCCGCTCTACAGTTCACAATTTAGATATTAGGTTGTTACAAAAATGATGGCCTATTTCAGAAACATAATTTTATTCTTGAAAAACTAACTGTAGAAATTTTGAAATTAGTTAAAATACGAGCCTTGAGCATCTATGCCCCTTTGCCATCAATCGATGAGATTTTTTTTCTTCGTTGATAAAATGTTTGTGATGGAACGAAATCTTTGCAAATTGATTCTACGTCTAGTTTGGAACTAAAAGTTTTACCATTTAAGAATGTGCTTAAGTGCTTAAAAGATGATAATCAGTGGGTGAAAGGTCAAAAGTATATGGGGAATGGGTTAAACTCTTGTATCTCAAGTCTCAGTTTGCAACATGAGTCTTGCAACATGTGACCGTGCATTATCGTGGAACAGAATTAAACGACGTCGATTCACTAATGCAGGCCTCAGTTTTGCAGGTGTGCATGCATTTCAGCAATTTGGTTGCAGTAAAGCCCTTTGAGAAATGTTTGAGGGGGGCAGCATCACGATCAAGCCATTGACCTGATCGTTTACGATTATCATAAAGGATCTACTTTTCATCACAAGTTACTATTCGATTAAGTGATCATTGGCATTACGGAGAAAGAGCATTGAACCCACTTCAAAATATCGAAGTTTTTGATTTTCATTGAAATCAATGAGGAACCCATTTATTAAATTGTTTCAGCTTGCCAATATTCTGCAAATGGCGTGAGACTGTTGCAGGACTGACACGAAGCGTCTGAAGCATTATCTTTGACACTTTGACATGGGTTTTTCTCAACAATTTCTTGCAAATGTTCGTTGACAAGACTGCCTGACCGTCCAATCTATCTTCATCTTCAAGGCTCTCATCATTCGTACGGAATTTCTGAAACCAACTTCCTACTGTCTGATCACTTGTGGACCATCTTCCTATGCTCTGTTGATATTGGCAGAAGTTTGAGAAGAACTGTAACCAAGATTAAGTGCGTCTATGCTTCAAGAATATTTCCGTTTGAAAATAAGTTTAAAATTATCAAAGAGCACACATGAATTATTATGTATACCAAAATTAACCAACTAATATTTACCGTGAATACTGTGTAAAAATAGCTTTTCAAAATACAACACTTCGAGCGGCTATTGTTTTTGCAACAAAATTAATATTTCTGACCGCATTTGGCGTCACGAATGCAATCTATGTGAAAATCTCGATGTGATGAGTATATCTATTAACATATCTATTATAAAATAATATCTATTATATCTATTATATATTATATTACATATATCTATTATATCTAGATCTTATATCTTATATATATATATATATCATATATATATATTATATCTATTATATATTATTATTACATATCTATTATATTATATTATTATATCTATTAACATATCTATTATATCTATTAATATATATCTATTATATCTATTATATTACATATATCTATTATATCTATATCTTATATATATATATATTATATATATATATTATATATATATATATCTATATATATATATATATATATATATATATATATATATATATCTTATATATATTATATTACATATCTATTATATCTATTAACATATATCTATTCTATCTATTATACCTATTAACATATCTATTATAATATCTATTATATCTATTATATATTATATTACATATATCTATTATATCTATATCTTATATCTTATATATATATATATATATATATATATTATATATATATATATATATATATATATATATCTTTTATATATATATCTTATATATCTATATATATATATATATATATATATATATCTTATATCTATTATATATTATATTACATATCTATTATATTATATTATTATATCTATTAACATATCTATTATATTATATCTATTATATCTATTATATATTATATTACATATATCTATTATATCTATATTCTATATTTTATATCTTATATATATATATACATATATATATCTTATATATATATATATCTTATATATATATATATCTTATATATATATATATATATATCTTATATATATATATATATATATTATATATATATATCTTTTATATATATATCTTATATATATATATATATATCTTATATCTATTATATATTATATTACATATCTATTATATTATATTATTATATCTATTAACATATTTATTATATCTGTTAACATATATCTATTAACATGACTTTTCAGGTTATTTTACTTTTGTAGAAATCTACGGTGTTGAGTAAAAAATACCTCTTGTTTTTGGAGAGAGGTAACAACATCGGGACAGTATCACTGCTAGTTATACGTTCTATCACGACGGACTAACGAAAAAAATATCTTCCATTCAGCCTGCAAAAACTCCGACTGCGGCTCTCTGCATCTCGAGGAACGCCTTGTGACTAGCCACTGACAGCCAACTCGCTCCTTCTGCTCCTTTCTACATCACGCCGGACAGTTGTCACCCACCTAAAAGCCGGATCTTTCCGGCCATTCCAGAATACAACGTGCTTCTTTTTCTTCTCTTCCTTCTTCTCCTTCTCTTTCTCAGTTTCCTCGCTCTTCCTCTTCTTCTTCTTTTTCTTCATCCTTCTACTCTTCTTCCATATTCTTCTTCTACTACTTCTCTACTTCCCTTTCCTTCACTTTCTACTCTTCCTCTGACTTCGATCGGAATTCACTACCTTCCGACTATGTGGCACTTTGTCCCAAAAGTTTTTCTTTTCCATTTTTTCTTATATTTTGACTGCGAGTGGTTGTTTTGGATATTATATATCTCAATGAACCTGTTCTCATAAGACAACGGATTATCTGGCCTAAATAAAATCATTTACAGATATATAAAAAGAAATATCGACCGAACGTTCAATTATCAAGTAAAAGGAGAACTTCATAGGTTAATATGAATATTTGACATTTTTCTTTATTTTAGAGTTAACACACGCGTGTGATTATAGCTGTCTATTTCCTATTTCCGGTCACTTAGTAAAACTTATAACAAATTTAATTCGTGATCTTCTTCTTCTTCTTCTTCTTCTTCTTCTTCTTCTTCACTTTTTAAATCTAACTCTTCCTTATCACTTTTTATCGTCAAGTTTCTCCATCAACATCGTCATCTTCCCTTTTTCTCTCCCTCTTCTTCTCCTTCGAACTCCTCCTCCTTGTGTCCATTCTTAACATTATTGTCGCCTTCTTTTTCTCTTTCTCTTCTTCTTATTTGTTCTCCTCCTTCGCCTTCTTATTACTCCTCTTCCTTTTTCTCTCCTCTTCTTTCTCTTTCTCCTCCTTATTCTCCTGTTTTGCATTCTACTTCTCCTCCTCTTCTTCTTTCTCCTTGTTCGCCTTCTCTTACTGTTTCTCACCCTCTTCGTCGTTTTTTCTTTATTTTTCTTCTTCTTAATCTTTTTATCGTCTTCTTCTTTTTCTCAACTTTCCCTTGCATACATCATCATCATCATCATCATCTTTCTTTCTTCTTTAAAAACATCTCTTTCATTCTATTTCTTCTTTTTCTCCTCTTCCTTTTCTTCTCCTCCTCCTCCTCCTGATTTTTATGATTACTTATACCTTCTTCCCCTCTTTCTTTTTCCCTCTCTTCCTACTCTGCTTCCTCCTTTTCTTTATTTCTTTTTCTTTATCTACTTTCTCTTCATTCTTCTTTTTTGCCTTCTTCTTCTTCTTCTTCTTCTTTTTCTTCTTACCAATCCTTTTGTTCTTGTCTTCCTCCTCTTCTTCTCTTCCTTCTTCCCTTTCTCTCCTCAGTCTCTTCGCGCTTCTTTTTTTTCTTCTCTTCACCCTCCTACTTTTCTACGTGCTTCTTCTTCTCCTACTACTTCTCTTCTTCCCTTTCTTTCACTTTCTCTTCTTCCTTCTTCTGTTTCTTCTTCTCTTCCTCTTCGCTCTTTCTTTTCCTCCTCTTCTCTTCTTGTACTATTCTTTTTTTGTTTCTCCTTCTTCGTTTTCTTCTTTTTCTTCATTTTTATTTTCTTTCTCCGCTTAATCCGTCTTTCTCTCTTCTTCTCCTTTTTTTATTCCTCCTTCCTCTCCTCTCTCTTCTTATTCCTCCTACTTCCACTACTTCAAATTTCTTGTTTGCATACCCTGTCTTAAGTCTTGTGATATCAAATGTTATTGACAGACTGTTCATGTCAATAAGTTTCGCGTAAGTACTTAACTTTCCAATGTTGTTTACGAATCTTCCTTCGCGATGTAAATACACATCTCTTGGGAAATCATCTGAAAAACATTTACTTTTAAAGGCGAACTGATTCGACCAAGTATAATGAGGCACGGCAGAATGCAAAGCCAATTATCACAAGGAATTCACCATGCAAAAACGTATTTCCCATCATATATTTTTCTGAGTTTGAAACCCGCAGAAGCAGAAAATCGAAGGTCTGTCCTGATTACAGATAAGAGTTTTCAGGGCTTTAAGTAAATTATAGGAATCACTTTAAGCTTTCCGTTGTAGCTCCAGGGATCGCAAATCCACCGTCAACAATCTACCAAGTTCGGTTTACACAGGTATCGAGACCTTCTTTAACTGATCTTGAATATTGTTATAAACGGTCATCCTTCGGAAGATCATAAAAATATTGGGCCTTAAAACCACACCCGACCTCAAGTGGTACATCTGAGTCATCGCTAGAGATGCAGGTAAAATTATTGGCTCCCTATGCCGCCCCGGGAAGTACCTGAATTCTCATGCTATCCTCTATTATTATAAGAGCCAGATCAGGCCAAAAATGGAGTACTGTTGCCATATTTTGGCGGTAGTTGCCCATCTCTCTCTCTCTCTCTCTCTCTCTCTCTCTCTCTCTCTCTCTCCCTCTCTCTCTAGTTTCAATAAACTTCAAAAGCTTCTCAGAGTCTTGGCCGGAGAAGAATTAATTAATTAATTATTTTTATCTCTCGCACAAGCGAGATGAGGTGAGACTCTAACTACCTTGACGCTACTTACCATGGAAAATGCTCGGACGAACAGCATCGCCTGGTTCCACCAGGTCTGAATTTCACGGCTAGGACCAGTCATGCCACTTACATAGTATCAAACCATCCACATTCCCCCGTATTCCATCAGTGAGAAGTAAGTCCCACTTGAACAGCTTCTTCCCATCAACTACTTCTTCATGGAACTGACTCATCGCCGATCACTACAATGTTAACCTGAAGGTTAACTGTTTTCTTTCGCACATATCCCCATAAACTGCGCTTCTTATTCTGTCACCCTCTACCTCGAGTGGCTTTTGGGCCATCCACCAACTTCGGTTTACACAGGTATCGAGACTTTTCGTAACATACCTTGATTGTAGTTGCGGAAGATCATAAGAATATTGGGCCTTAAAACCACACCCGACCTCAAGTGGTACATCTGAGTCATCGCTAAAGATGCAGGTAAGAGGATCGGCTCCCTATACCGCCCCGGGAAGTACCTGAATTCTCATGCTATCCTCTATTATTATAAGAGCCAGATCAGGCCGAAAATTAATTACTGTTGCCATATTTAGGCGGGAGTTGCCCAGCCCCCCCCCACTCTCTCTCTCTCTCTCTCTCTCTCTCTCTCTCTCTCTCTCTCTCTCTCTCTCTCTCATACACACATACACACACACACACACTCTCCAGTTTCAATAGTGTCCCAAAGCGTCTCAGAGTCCTCGTCGGAGAAGAATTAATAATTACTATTATCTCTCGCACAAGCGAGATGAGGTGAGACTCTGACTGCCTTGTCGCTACATACCATGGAAAATGCTCGTACGAACAGCATCGCCTGATTCCACCTGATTTCACGGCTACGACCCCCATACCACTTACATAGCAGCAAATCACCCACATTTCCCCCTTATTCTATTGGCCTGAAGTAATTTCTGCCCACGATCCACTACCCTGTGAAACAAACTACCAAGAGGATTTTTGCTCGATCACTACAACCTTACCCTGTTCAAGTCCAGAGTTAACCATTATCTTCCTGAAATTAATCAAAACAAAACGAATGATGTCTTCTAGGATCTTTCACGCTTTCCCTGACCACGCATACGTCGTCTCTTGGCGTTGTTTTTTTTCTTCCGACCGCATTTTCCTTACGTTTTCGTTTCTAGTTTGTTCCTTCGCCTTGAAGACACGACTGACAATTGAAAGGCTGACACCAACAACATCCGCTATCTTTCTGTAAGGTTTGCCAGTGTGTTCATGTAGCGTTACAATTTTCGTACGCTTCCTTGGTGTAAAATCCATAAAAGACAATGGCCGTAGTCAAGACAATGGTGTCTGTCGGTAATAAAAATCTGATGCAATCACGGATGACGCTATATTTTTCAAGAACAAACAAAATTCATCATGCACCCCGAAGATAAATTCATAATACTGCAAACTACTGCAAATGATCTAATCTGAGGAACAAGCAGAAATCGATAACACCCTGTTACTACAGTGGGTCTAAAACTGACCGCCTGGCGAAAGAAAAGAAGCTAAGGTAGTCGTTTCAATTATTTTGCATAATGGTGTATATGGATTCATATTTCTGCACACCACTGCAAATGATCTAATCTGGGGTAAAAATAGAAATCGATTACCCCCTGACACTCCAGTGGGTCTAAAATCGATCGTATGTTGAACGAAAAGAAACTAAAGCAGTTGTTTCAATTAATTTGCACAAGGGTGTATTATGATGGATGCGTATTCTCTTAAGGAAGCCCATTGCCTTGAACGTCTATTGGGTAAAGCTCTGACGAGAAAACTGTCTGGAACGTCACAGTGAACCAACCTTAAACAGATTTAGCAATTGATTCGATGTAATCGCTCCAATAACATGTCAGTAGTAAACGTGTGACCAAGAAAACATAATGAATTGCTTTCATAGAGGTTGGCATCAGCCGTGCTATTGGTGACCTAAAATGGTTCTCTATGATGAATTAGCAGTATAGCCCGGCGTTGCTCGGGTGTAATGAAAGCTTTTAAACTAATCCATTGTCCTGGAGCTCAGACTCTTTGGACCTTGGCATGAAAGACTAAAAGCAATAGTTGTTTCCAGTTAAAGCGAAACTGTAGACTGAAAGAGAAATGAATGGATGTAAGTCAAATTTTGATTTCCTGGTATCGATATCAAATAAGTTTTTTTCGTTGTAAACTGAATTTTGAAGGCTAAATAAGTCATCTGAGTAAATGGTATCATGGCTGAGACTAAGAACTACTTATACCTACTTAGAGCCAAACCCTAAGCAAAAACTAAAATAAAAGGGATGAAAAAAATACAGACATACAGTCAGATAAACAGACATACACAAAAACATCTTGCCTTTTATATATATATATTATTATATTTTATATATATATATATATATACATACTATCGATTTTTTGCACTATTGTAAGAACTGCAACCTTGAAACTTCTGAATATCGTTTCTTATGTCTTTGTCTATGAGTGTATTAAATTTGATTAAAATCGGACCAATCCTTCTATAACCCGATTTTTTCGATTATCGATTTTCGATATTTATCGGGGGTACCTCGACACAAAAACTAGCTAAGAACACTCGCAGACGCTTATAGTACAACTGTGTAAATTTTCAAGAAAATCGGTTCAGCCGTTTCGGAGTCTATAGGTAACGGACACAAACAGACACACACACACACAAATTTCCGTTTATAAATAAGTTTAGATAAAGGATGCAAGTTTATGTTTTGAGGACGTTAAAACTTACACGCCATTTCTTGTTCCAAGTTAACAACTGATTGGAGGTTTATACTACTTTTTGGCAATGCCGTCTAGCGGTATTTAGAAGTTCCTTGGCTTACAGCCTCGATAGGGATGCCAAGAAATCAACAAAATCAACTAGGAGTACCAAAGGGTGCAGAGGCTGTAGGATTCAACAGATACGGCTTTGGGCGTCAGAAGTATAAGGAAAATAACCACCCCTTTCAATAGCATGTACCTTTCTATGCTTAACAAATACGATGTTGGGAAAAACACCCGTATATAGTTTGGGATCACTTGAGAACTTGGATGAATTTAAAGCCTCCTGCTGATGTAAACATACGAACGAGTCGGTCAGGCAGTTTTCCGCTGATTTCTTTTTTTATGTGCCGTCTCCTTTCAGGACGTAGGCAATCATGGCCCTCCACATCTCCCTACTCCTTGTAGCTCTTCGCACCCTTTCTCTTGTTGCCCCTCCCAAACCCTGCTCTGCCATCTATTTGCTCGAGACCATTAAAACTAACATGGCCACAAAGTGAGTGATCAGTTTATATATTGATTATTATAGAGAATTGATCCCCCACTTTATGCTTTAGTGGAACATTAATAAATAAGTTTTCTACGTCTAGGGACGCTTCTTTTTCTTCTATGTGCCGTGTCGCTTCAGGACGTAGGCGATCATGGCCTTCCACATCTCCCTACCCCTTGTAGCTCTTCACACCCTTCTCCTGTTACCCTCCTAAACTCTACACCGTCATCTATCTGCTCAAGCCCATCAAGTATGTCACTCGTTGCTTTCCCCTGCCTCTCCTTTCCTCTATCTGTTCCATGAGTATCAGATTCTCCAAGCCGTCCTTCCTCATTGAATGTCCCAAAAGCTTCAGCTGCCTTATCCTGATGTTCCTTTTCGTTTCTATCCTCTCCAAAACCTCATCGTTCCTCACATGTTCGGTCTATGGTATCCCCAACATCCTTCTGTAGAACCACATTTCGGTTGCTTCCAGTATTTCTCTCATCCTAGATGAGACTGTCCAGCACTTGTTGCATATTGAATTTCACGCAGTGTTCCAAAATCTCGTTTGACAAAAAAAGTGTGATGAGGTTCAACGTAACTTCCGCGGGGAAAAAGAGGAATCAAAATATCGCGCCCTTCAAGAAAAGAAAACACGAATCCTGCTTTTGTTACACTATGTTCTTTAATTCCCTGGCCGAGTTGTGAGTCGAAACTAATACTATGATCTTGGACTATGTAGGTATCACTTCAAATTCTTACTTTCACCAACCGATTGCCATCAACGTGACACTGGATAGGCGACTACTCTCTCTGCCTAACCTAACTGAGAGTCTGATTCTGATCTATATTACAGCTGGATTATGTAAGCTCGCTACCGGAATTCCCTAACTTCCGGACGAATAGCATTTGACCCTGTCAGTTTTTATTATTTTATTTCCTTTTTTTCCTATTTTTAGATAGCGAGTGGTTACTTTGATTTGCTTATCATGAAACCGTCGGCGCTCCAGGATCTTATATACGTGACTGTCTGATTAAGCTAATGTTACGTTGCAACTCAGACAAGACACCAGTTTCATTGACAGGTGCAGTTTCTTCAAATCAAACGCCTGTGGCTTAAAAATTACCCTTCGACCAGTTTATTACCAACGAGTGAAGAACAAAACAATTTCTAACAGTAAACTAGATTTCAATCTTAGGTAGTGCGCTGTGGTGCAGTGAATATCGACTCGGAAAGAGAAATTGGGTTGCCGAGTTCGAATTCCAGTTCAATTCCTTGCATTCACTTACGCATAAATAACCTTGTGAAATGTATTAATCCGTCTTCTTCCCTCTAGTTATGGGTTAAATAGCAGGACAGATTGGGTTCTATAGCTCTGCCTGGCAACCAGTCTACCGCAGAAAGCAATGGCAAACTACTGCGGGATAATCTTCTTCCCAGTCAGTCATGTCTCGAAAGAGACATGATTGCCCAAGCGTGTATCACGTCTGGCACTTAACTGACTGACTAACCTACTGCTATAAGTCAACAAAGTAGGGTTGAGGCGTAAGTGAGGTGGGGCGACGTGCACAGTCTAGACGCTGTCGTCTGTTTCCGTCTGAATGAGCTAAATTTGCGTTGTAGCTCAGAGTAGACACCGTATTCATAGATAGAGTGCAGTTTTTTTTTGTTTTTTTGTTTTTTTTGTTTTTTTCGTCAGACGCTTTAAAATTACCTTTCGGTCAGATAGTGACCCACAAGTGAAGAACAAAACAATTTAACCAGATTTTATAGTTAGGTAGTAACCTTTTACTGTAAGAGGGCTAAGTAAAGATGAGGCGTAAGTATGGAGTGGGAGACAACTACACAGCATAGAGGATTTGTTCCCTGTCTGTTCTCCGGGGCCCTCTTCAACCCTATGTGTGCCTTTTCGCGTGAGGATCAGTCTTATAGATAACAATTTTCTTTGTCTTTTCATCTTCGTCTAAAAAAGTAATTAATCTTCCTTCCATGACTTTCTACCTGTCTGAACATCTTGCTCTGTACTTTGAAGTTGACTTCACTTACTTATAAGCATCGATCGAAAGTAAATGTTCCGTAACGTTTTGAGAGACATGGCCAGTTGTTTAAAATTGAACAAAACTTCAGCTGACTCATATTGCTACACTAAGCCAAGACAATGAAGGCACAGAAACGAATTTATCAGATTAGCATGTTTTTCTAATGAAAAAAAGTTTCATTTTTATTTCTCACAGTTTTACTGTTGACGATGGCTGAAGATTAGATCAGCTGAAAGGTTGTCACGACAACATCTAATACTAAAAAAAGAATTTCATTTTCTTCATAGAATTTGTAATAACTCTTCTTAAATTTCTAGATTGTATGCTAGAAGTGGTTTGCGATATTATATTGCTCCACGTCAAACACCAAAGGAAGTAGTAAAAATCAATATATCATATACAACATTTGGTCTCGATTCCCTAGAGGCACTGTTTTAATTAACATTGCCGGGAAATACGGACAGAACAAATACAAGGTGTCTCACAAACATGTATAGATATTGAAGCTTTCTCAAGAAATAATTCAAGCAACTAAAATTAACTACACTGTCCCTTCAGGACGTAGGCGATCATGGCTTTTCACGTTTCCCTATCCCTGGTGGCTCTAAGCACGCCTTCTCCTGTTACAATCCTCGTTCCGTCATCCACTAGCTCAAGCCCATAAATCTAGAATATAAACGTATAGAAACTAGCATGGCCACAAAATGAGGGATCAGTTTATATATTGATTATAATATTGATTTTATCCCCACTTTATATCCACATTATATTTTCTTATTAACAGTTGGCATATACATTCTTCTTCTATGTGCCCTGTCCCTTCAGGACGTTGGCGATCATGGCTTTTCACGTTTCCCTATCCCTGGTGGCTCTGAGCACGCCTTCTCCTGTTACACCATGCAATCCTCGTTCCGTCATCCACTAGCTCAAGCCCATAAATCTAGAATATAAACGTATAGAAACTAGCATGGCCACAAAATGAGGGATCAGTTTATATATTGATTATAATATTGATTTTATCCCCACTTTATATCCACATTATATTTTCTTATTAACAGTTGGCATATACATTCTTCTTCTATGTGCCCTGTCCCTTCAGGACGTTGGCGATCATGGCTTTTCACGTTTCCCTATCCCTGGTGGCTCTGAGCACGCCTTCTCCTGTTACACCATGCAATCCTCGTTCCGTCATCCACTAGCTCAAGCCCATAAATCTAGAATATAAACGTATAGAAACTAGCATGGCCACAAAATGAGGGATCAGTTTATATATTGATTATAATATTGATTTTATCCCCACTTTATATCCACATTATATTTTCTTATTAACAGTTGGCATATACATTCTTCTTCTATGTGCCCTGTCCCTTCAGGACGTTGGCGATCATGGCTTTTCTGAGAAAAATATATGACAAAGTGAGAAAATGTTCTCATGTGACGCGTTTCGTCTTCTAAGTTTTCATTGGACGAAATTTGTTACATTTTGACACTACACATGCGCACGAGCGTAGGATGCTGGGAATCTTTTTTACTTTTCTTTTTTCTTTTTTTTTTTTTGTATATAATCTAACCGATTTCATATTTACATCATTTTTCTTTTAGTTTCCATCAGTTTTGTGATTAGATATCCCACACTTTGGTAATAGAAGTTCTGTCTGGAATGGTGAAATGATGTAACAGCCAGGTTGCAAATTTACTGAAGATAACCTTGCGATCATAGCATTCTCTAAACTTTTTTTTAATTAGTGAATTGTTTCTCATTTTATCAAAGTAGCATTTTTATGTCAAAATTGTTCCCAGTCTCGTTATGGTGGACAACAAATGTATTTAATGTATTGTTTTTAAGAAATTTTGTAATTTGCTTGAAGCATTGTGTATATTAGGAACTAGCAGTATAGCCCGGCATTGCTCGGGTGTAATGAAAGCTTTATATATATATATATATATATATATCATCAATTTTCTGCACTATTATAAGAACAGCAACCTTGAAACTTCTGAATAAAATCCGACCACTCTTTCTATAACCCGATTTTTTCGATTATAGATTTTCGATATTTATCGGAGGTACCTCGACACAAAACCTAGCTAAGAGCACTTGCAGATGCTTATATTACAACTGTGTAAATTTTCAAGAAAATCGGTTCAGCCGTTTCGGAGTCTATAGGTAACGGACACACACACACAGACAAAGTTCCATTTATAAATAAGTTTAGATATGGTTAGGTTTTGAAGGCTGTCACAATGCGTTTAGTAAAATAAAGGAAGGTAAATAAGTTGTTGGGTATCACCTATTTATTATAAATTAATGTTTCGAGATTAAAATCTCATCTTCAGAATGTTAAAAGGCTTGTGTTTGAGTCCGCGCCTTTCAACAAATGGCCCTTCCTGGTTGCTGCTGTCGTGTGTGTGTGTGTGTGTGTGTGTGTGTGTGTGTGTGTGTGTGTGTGTGTGTGTGTGTGTGTGTGATAGTAGGGATTTTTATGGTCTGATGGTATCAGTAATGTTCCTGATCGATGTTCGATTACTCCAGTGTGGAATATAAAATAGCAAAAATGGTGGAAACAAAAAGAAAAAAATTATCTAAATGAAACCGGCTAGATTATGTAAGAAAAATATTTTTAAATTCCCAGCATGCCTCGTCCCTGCGCATGTGTAGTCGCATCAATATAACAAAGTATTGTTTATAATCATTTCACCCCATGTAAGGCAAGACTGCCACTAGAGCGCATGGCGTTACAGCGAGAGAAAAAAACAAGGCACAGAGGATGTCGAAAAAAAGGATGAGATAAATGGGAATCAAGTAGATAGAAGATGGCAATTGACGTTGCATTTAAACATTTCAAGATTGTGGCTATCAGGGAAGCAAACAAACGGTAGGAAGTTCTACAAATGGGAAGTGCGAGAAAATAAACTGTTAGGGTAGAAGAGACGGTTACATTTAACTATTTCGACGGTGTGTTCTTGATGCCAATTGTTATGGTGAAACACACCTATTCCTCATATAATGGACTCTCCCTCCTATATTAATGTTATAGGGAAACACACCTATTCCTCATATAATGGACTCTCCCTCCTATATTAATGTTATAGGGAAACACACCTATTCCTCATATAATGGACTCTCCCTCCTATATTAATGTTATAGGGAAACACACCTATTCCTCATATAATGAACTCTCCCTCCTATATTAATGTTATAGGGAAACACACCTATTCCTCATATAATGAACTCTCCCTCCTATATTAATGTTATAGGGAAACACACCTATTCCTCATATAATGAACTCTCCCTTCCTATATTAATAAGAGTTAACAGGAAGTTAACGGAAGAAGTTCTTGGGAAGTTCTTAGAAGTTCTAGAGAGTTCTTTAGAGTTCTATTGGAGTTTAGAAGAACTATTAGTTAGTTCCAGTTTGGACATAATTGGACTAAGGCAGTTAATATTAGTCGGCAGTTAGCCGAATACTACGGAGTCAGCTTTCAGTGGAAGATTACCAAGTTCCTAACATTTTGGGTACGTTAAGTCAATTAGCAACCGACAAATCACGATTATAACCTTCAATCGCACGGGTAAATACATGTGGTTTGGAAACCAAGGGGAAAAGCTTGTCAGAGCAGTTGCCATAAAAAATACTTGTAGAAAAGACAGGGGGAAGCCACATCAAGTCGACGAGAAAGCGATTAGATTGAACTTATTCCTTCAGTAGATAATAGATACATTTTCTTCTTTTTCTTCTTCTATGTGCCCTGTCCCTTCAGGACATAGGCGATCATGATTCTCCACGTCTCCCTGGTATGTTTGCTCCTGTTACACCTCGCAACTCCCATTCTGTCATCCACCTGATCAGGCCCTTCAAATATGTTATCCTCTGCCTTCCTCTGTCTCTTTTTCCTTCTATCTGGCCTGTCAGTATCAGGTTCTCCAAGCCCTCCTTCCTTATTGCACGTCGCAGGAACTTCAGTTGTCTCTTCCTGATGCTCAGTATTAATTTCCTTTTTGTTGCCATTCTAACACCTCATCGTTGCTTGCATGCTCAATCCACGATATCCGCAGCATCCTTCTGTAGAACCACATTTCCGCTGCTTCAAGTTTTTATTATCTGGTTTTAATATAAGTTTTTTTTTTATGACTTAAATTCATTTTATTTTTAAGAATAGAGATTTAACCCTGCTAGGATTGGATTTCCGGTTCAGTAAATCTGTTTTTAATAATTATCAACAGTGTTGTCTACTTTAGTGAAGCAGATCTCATTTCAGTCTTGATTTCTGAAGTTATTCCGGACAAAAAAAAACAGAACTTACCACTTAATACTTGTGTATAGAGTAGAAACCTTTATTTTTGCGTTAAAAAACTGATTAAAAAATGTCGCTCTCTATTCGAGTATATATGGTCTCTCGTTTTTTAGGGTTTCAAAGTTAATGGTTCTTTCTCCGAGAAACTAATTGTGATGTTTTTCCCTCTCATTTCACTGGAAGCCATTTTTTCTGAAAACATTAACCATTTTTTTTAATGACTTAAATTCATTTTATTTTTAAGAATAGAGATTTAACCCTGCTTCCCTGTCTAGGATTGGATTTCCGGTTCAGTAAATCTGTTTTTAATCACTATCAACAGTGTTTTCTACTTTAGTGAAGGAGGTCTCATTTCAGTCTTGATTTCTGATGTTATTCCGGACACAAAAACTGAACTTACCCCGGCCGCAGTCGAGAATTGATCCTGTCTTACCTGCGACATACAACGTATATTTTGGTCCACTCCGAAACATCCATAACCCTAATATTGAAATATTTTGGAAAACCTGAATCAACCCTTTCTTTCTCTACCGCTTTCCTTCCTCTCCTGACTGTTCCGTGCTAGAGAGCACTTCAAACAATATAGACAAGGCCATTTCTTTTTCATTCATTTGCTAATATATTTGTGTTCTGTAATTTAATGTCCACCATGCCAAGTGACTGGAAAATTCTGTCACTGATCGTGCTGGTGTCCATACCGTGAAATTTTCAATCACTCAGTCTCGCACGAAAATGATAGATCTTCCCACATGATTCCCCAATAACTCTGATGAACTCGTCTCAGTGCTAAATTTTTTATTCACTTCTGTCCCTGACTCTTGCCATGCCATGCAGCTCTGTGCTTTTGGCAACTCTGATCATGCCGTGGTTTCCGTTAATATCTTCTTCCGCACTCACTTCTTCCAGGAACCTTTTTTTTTAATCCACCCCAATCAAGGCATTTCACCGCCACTGTTACATAGGGGAAAGTGGTGAGAAAGAGTGGTTAGATATAGGAAATGTCAGAAGGAGGGTGATAGACGGATAAGAATACCGAAAAATGAGGGTTGGGTAGATGGGAAGAGTGTTTGAGAGAATGGGTGCGAGTTAGTGTGTTAAGAGGTGTCTATTAAACTTACATTTAAACTCCTGGAAATTGTAGCTGTCGGGGAAGCAATCATGTGGAAGGGAATTCCACAGGCGGGAAGTGCGAGAAAAGAAGCTGTTGGAGTAGAAATTGCGGTTACATCTTATCTGTTTCACTCTAAAAGGGTGGGACCTAGTTGCTAATCTAGTATCTCGTGCAAATTCATACATAGGGGGCACCAGTGAACTAAGTTCATCAGAGCAGAAGCCGTGAAAGTATTTATAGTAGAGGCACAGGGAAGCTACATCACGCCGGTGAGAGAGTGACTGCAGCCGGTCTGCCAAGTCGGTATCGATCACATTACATATTCTCCGTTGTATTTTGTCAAGAACCCCGAGGAGAATAGTAGGGTCACCTGACCAGATGTGGCAACAGTATTCAATACACGGGCGGATGGTAGATTTATAAATGTGCAGGATAGATTCAGACGGGAAAACTTCCGGGCCCTGCACAGAGAGCCGACTTTCATAGCAGCGGATTTAGCAATGGATTCGATATAGTCATTCCACTTGAGGCCCGCTGAGAGTGTGAGACCAAGGAGGCGTAGTGTTTTACTCTCTGGGAGGCAAGCCTGTTCCATGCTAATGGGAGGTAGGTGCGATCGTCTATGATGGTTAATTGATAGCAGCTTCGTTTTGGAAGCATTAAAATTTACGAGCCAAATTTCTAACACATTTATGTTATTCTGTTCAGTAAATACAATTTTTTTACTTATTTTACAAATTCGTGATTGTATTTATCTTCACTTTTACTATGTGTAATTTAATTATGGCAGTTTTTGTCTTTCGTCTGCGCGTGTGACACTGGTATTAGTTCCTTTGAGTTAAACCTTGTTGTAAATAAATTCAAAAGCTGTGTATTTTATTCACTTCTCTTGCTTACTTTCTTGACATATTGAGGTCTACCCTCAAATTTATTCTTTGCAGTTCCAGACTCTACCCTCCATCCCGTCTTACATAAACGTTGGCTGTCATTTTGAAAATCACGGTTTAGCAAAATGGCTTCGTATAACTTAAACAGCACATTTCCTTTTAGAGAGACCAATCGATGTCGACTGACCGAACAAACAGTGATTTATCTGACAGGGTAATTAAGCACCGGCCAAAGAATTCTCGAGAAATTAACCTCGCGTTGGCTGTGGTCGGGAATGAGAATGGCCATTCTGAAATGTTTGTTTGCGCATGCCCGGAATCATTTAGAATAGGCAAAGCGTTGTTTTCGATACATGCTGTAGAAGGTATCAAATTTTTCAGACGGTATTTGTTCGAGAAGAGGAACAGTTATGCCGGCAAATGCTAAAATGGAGTCTATTACAGAAAGATATATCTTCCGGTTTAGATTTATGGCGACACTTCCGGTGAGCAAATTGACGGTAAGCTGAGTCGGAATATTTTATGTGCAACTGTAGATGGTACGTTCGGTCTATGTTTTATCCTGGCTGGCAGATTATGTTTTTCTTCTTTATCATTAAGAGAAGTAAGTTAAAATTATTCACGTCTGATTTACGTTAAAATGTTTGAGTGCAATCAACACGAGTGCAGTATACTTGTAAAATCGACAATTAGCGAAACACAAAAATAGTTTTTGAAAAGATGAGAGTAGTATTTCTGCTTTCGGCTTTGACTAACTAGAAAGATAGACAGGAAATACATCCAGCAGATATAAAAAAAAAAATAGCAAGTTGGTGTAAGACAAGGATGTGTCTTCTCACCGGATCTATTCAACCTATACAGCGAAACAATTTTGAATGAGTTAGAAGTCCTCCCAGGATCCATCATTTGTGGGCACAAATGTCAGAAATATTAGATAGCTTTAAACATCACAAATGGAAATATCTCTCAAGGGGTCCCTTTCGCCAACAATACATCAGGAGAGAACCGTTTGTGATTGTTAAAGCAATATATATATATATATATATATATATATATCAAAGAAAAACGAAAAAATATTCACGTGAACAAAAGTTTTATCCCCCTCGCTAATTATTCGCACGCCTCTGTTCCCCACCCCTTTTTGCTCACGTGAATAGTTTTTCGTTTTTCTTTGATATATATATATATATATATATATATATATATATATATATATATCTTGCTTTAACAATCACAAACGGTTCTCTCCTGATATGTTGTTGGCGAAAGGGATCCCTTGAAAGATGTTTCCGTTTGTGATTGCTAAAGCAATATATATATATATATATATATATATATATTACTTTAAAAATCACAAACGGAAACATCTCTCAAGGGATCCCTTTTGCCAACAACAAATCAGGAGAGAACCGTCGGTAGTGATAAAAAAAAAATATTCACGTGAGCAAAAAGGGGTGGGGAACAGAGGGGTGTAAAAAATTAGCGAGAATGGTAGGTTAATTATATCATTTACAAGAAAGTGGAAAAATTTAATTCACCTACCACCTTCGGTCCTTCTAAGTGTCCGGTCTATTTAAAAATCCCTTGGATCGGAGAGGTCAGTCAGAGGTTGGGTAGACGAATTACTAGGTCTGTGTCTAATTGTTGTCCGTCTGTTGTGTTGCGTTTGATTTTTGGCGTTAGGTCTGCATTTTCCTCTACCTTGAAGGATAGTTTGCCCTGCATCAGATTGAGTAATATAGTTTATAATTTAATTGCCAGTGCGCTGCTGGCTATGTGGGGCGAACTACCTTACATTTGCAGACCCGTATCAACCAACACATCCCTCCACAGATTAGACGGTAAAATAAATCGCTTTCGCCACACCACCTTCCGTGGAATCGGCCATCGGCCAGCACCTGTTGGATAATCTAGCTTATGCCAAGACCTATAAAGGTGATTGGTTCAGGGTGCTACACAGAGCTGATTCCATTAAACATTTAAGGATTCAGGACTCGGTCTCGATTCTTTGGCGTAAACCCTCTCCCTGTCGACAGAAAGAGTTCGTTAAGTCGTTGGACTTGGTCGGGGATATTTTTAACACTCATCCCCACTCTTTCACCTATTTACTTTGTACATATTTTTGTACATATTTTATCTAATTGTATATATTTAATCATTTCCCCCCCCCCCCCAATTTTATCCACCTCGCTAATTTTTTTTTACATGCCTCTGTCCCCCCACCTTTTTGATCACATGAATATTCTTTCTTTCTTTGATCATTACCGACGGTTCTCTCCTGATGTGTTGTTGTCGAAAGGGATCCCTTGAGAGTTGTTTCCGTTTTTGATATTTAAAGCAATTTACAGGTTTTGTACCGTCAAACAGTTATTTAAATATTAGACACAAAAAGGAAAATTCAAGACCTTCTACAGAAGATAGCAAAGGAAAGCGAGAAAAAGGACTAAACATAAACTTCAAGAAAATTGAATTCATGATCATCAGTAAAAAAAAAAAAAAAGACCCCCAAAATGCCAACTACAGGTCGATGATTCTCAAATCAAACAGCTGTACTGTACAGGGCCCGGAAGTTTTTCCCGTCTGAATCTATCCTGCACATTTATAAATCTACCATCCGCTCGTGCATTGAATACTGTTGCCACATCTGGTCAGGTGACCCTACTATTCTCCTCGGGGTTCTTGACAAAATACAACGGAGAATATGTAATGTGATTGATACCGACTTGGCAGACCGGCTGCAGTCGCTCTCTCACCGGTGTGATGTGGCTTCCCTGTGCCTCTTCTACAAATACTTTCACGGCTTCTTTTCTCGTCTGTGGAATTCCTTTCCGTATACTTGCTTCCCCGACAGTTACAATCTCCTGTAATTTAAATGTGTAAGGTCAATAGACATCCCCTATCTCACTAACTCACATCCTTTCTCTCAAGCTCTTTTCTCCATCCACTCCACCCCCATTACACCGGTATTCTTATCCGTCTATTACCATCCTATAACCAACCCCTCTTTCTCATCACTTTCCCATATGTAACCCCCTGCTCAACAGTGGCAGTAAAACTGCCTTGCTCGAAGTGAAATTATTAAAAGAAGTGTTCTGACAGAGGATGGAAATATCCGAGGACACACTGGCATGGCAAAGAGCGCATTTCGAAAGCTAAACAGAGTATTGAGAGACAGGAAGAATTCGATAGAAACAACGAAAAGAGTATTGTGATACCTGTCCTCCTATATGGCAGCGAATGCTGGATGATCTCTTCAAAGATGAAAAAGAGACTCAAAGCAACAAAAATGTGGTTCTATAGAAGGATAGTGATGTTAACAAGTTTACGGAATATCACGTTGAATACACCGGTTCTTGTTCGATCACCGAAATTAAGCAACGTGAGCCTGGTCAGTACTTAAATGGGTGACCGCTTGAGAAGTCCAGGCGCTGTAAGCGTTCAGTGACGGATTTGCGTTGTGGTGCAGTGGATGTCGGCTTGGAAAGAGAAATCGCTAAGCCGAGTTCGAATTCCAGTTGAGTACCCTGCATTCACTTAAGCACTGGTACCCTTGGGAAAGGTATTAATCCGTCACTTCCCTCCAGTTATGGGTTAAATAACGGGATTGGAACTGGAGGCAACCCATCCAGTGTTGGTGTCACAATAAAATACCCTTGGTAGCCCTGGCGAAGCATCGAGTATTAAGCGATTTGACAAGATTATGAATTTCGCTATAAACTGCGCCAGGGTTCCAAATGCACAGGGAATACTGGAGGGGTGTCGTGAGTTCGATCTCGGCCAAGGCCGCAGGACGACGACGAACATGTACCAAACATGTGAGCAATGACGAGGTTTTGGATAGGATGAAAACGAAAAAGAAACTTATACTCAACATCAGAAAAAGACAGCTGAACTTTTTGGAAAATGTAATAAGAGATGAGGGCCTGGAGAATCTGATACTCTCAGGTCAGATAGAGGGAAAGTAATGTGTGACATACTTAATGGGTTTAAGCAAATGGATAACAGAGAAGGGTTTTGGGAGAGTAAAAAGAGAAAGAGTGTTAAGAGCTTATATTTGAAATCAGGAAAAGACAGCTGAAGTTTCTGGGACATGTTTCCAGGAACCTTATTTGTCTCTTCCTGATATTTAGTATCAGTTTTCTTCTCGTTTGCATCTTTTCCAACACCTCATCGTTGCACACGTCCTCTGTCAATCGTATCCTCAGCATCCTTCTGTAATACCACATTTCTGCTGCCTCAAGCCTCTCCTTCATCTTTGATGAGATCGTTCAACATTCATTTCCATACAAAAGGTCAGATATCACATAGCAATCCAGCCCTCTTTTCTTTGTTTCTAATGAGATGTTCTTGTCTTTCAGTCCTCTGGTTAGCTTCTGAAATGCGTCTTTGGATCTCCATGTTGCACTTTCCATCCTATGTCAGAACACTTCAAGGTGGACAGATGTCAACTTGTATTTCAGTACTCTTTTCTTTGTTTCTAGCGATGTTTTTCTGTTTAGCGAGACTATTCTGAAGACCCGATATGTCATGCCAACATTTGTCATCGCAGGCCATAATTTGAACAACATAAGATACGCAGATGATACAGTGCTGATTGCAGACACGGAAAGGAAACTACATGACTACCTACTGAAAGTATCTGAAGAGAGTAACAAAAAAGGACGACACATAAACTGCAAAAAAAATAACCGAGTTCATGATCATCAGCAAAAAGAGCAGCCCAAAATGCCAAATACAGGTGGGGGATACTAAAATCAAGCAGGTCCAAAAATTTAATTACCTGGGAAGTGTTTTAACAGAGGACGGAAAGTATGACTCAGAGACCCGAAAGCATGGCGAAGGACGCGTTCCAGAAGCTGAGTAGGGTATTAGGGAACAGGTAACTTTCACTAGAAACAAAGAAGAGAGTACTGGATTGCTACGTGATGTTCGTCCTTCAATATGGCAGTGAATGCAGGACAATATCATCAAAGATGAGGGAAAAAATTGAAGCAGCTGAAATGTGATTCTACAGAAACATACTGGATATAATGTGGGGGATCAGTTCCATATTACAATCAATATATAAACTGATCCCTCACTTTGTGGCCACATCAGTTTCTATACATTTATATTTCTGAGAACCACAAGCACAAGGATGCATTCCAGAAGCTGAGTAAAGTATTAAACATACTGGATATAAAGTGGGGGATCAGTTCCGTATTACAATCAATATATAAACTGACCCCTCACTTTGCGGTCACAGCAGTTTCTATACATTTATATTCCTGAGATCTAAAAGCACAAGAACGCATTCCAGTAGCTGAGTGAAGTATTAAGACACAGGAAACTTTCACTAGAAACAAAGAAAAGAGTACTGGATTGCTATGTGATGTCAGTTCTTTAATATGGCAGGGAATGCTGGACAATATCGTCAAAGATGAAGGAAAAACTTGAAGCAACTAAAATGTGGTTCTACTGAAGAATGCTTTGAATATCATGGGCCGAGCATTTTCTTTGTTTCTAATTTGATGTTCTTGTCTTTCAGTACTCTGGTTAGCTTCTGAAATGCGTCTTTGGCCATACCAATGCGTTTTTGGATCCCCGTGTCGCATTTTCCATCCTCTGTCAAAACACTTCGCAGGTATTTGAAATTTTTACTTATTTTATTTTAGATTTTCTAACTTGCAGTTGGCATATTGGTCTCCTCTTTTTGCTGATGACCATGCATGCAGTTTTCTTGAGGTTTAATGCTTAGTCTTTGTCAATAAAAAGAATATGTGTGCGTGTGTATGCTTGCGTATAATCTTATATTGCGCTGAAACTCAAAATGTCAATCAGACATTTTAAAAGAGTCAATAAAAACGACATAAAAATCAAGCTTTCCAATTAGCAACATAAAAATACAGGAGAAACAAATGATGGAGCTAAAATCAATGGTTCGGCATTTTATAACTGTATGCGCATGCGTAGCTGTTTACGTCACAACAAAAAGGAACCGTGGATAATGGAGAATCACAAAGTGTTGATGAACGAATTGAAAGATTCGAGTAAAATGGGAATTAAATTAGAGAAAAAAATGATAGAATTCATGTTTATACGCGTATCTACAGGCTTTCAGATTGTTTAGTCGAGTACGTGTATGTATGTCTATTTATTTATCATATATATATATATATACATATCATATATATCATATATATATATATCATATATATCATATATATATATATATATATAATATATATATGTGTGTGTGTCTGTGTGTGAAAAGTGTATGTATATAATAATAAATATCTATATATATATATATATATATATATATATATATATTATATTATATTATTTATATATTATATATGCGTGGCAGTTATTTGAAAGCGATCAATATCAGTGATAGAGCAGACATGTTCATATAGATAGGTGTGAGTTTGTAACCCTGGGTTTCACGCTCTTGCGATCGTCAGACAAAACTATGAGTCTTGTCTGACGATCGCATGACCGTGAAACCCAGGGTTATAAACGCACACCTATCTATCTATCTATCTATCTATCTATCTATAGATAGATAGATAGATAGATAGATAGATAGATAATCACCAAATTGAGATAGATAGATAGATAGATAGATAGATAGATAGATAGATAGATAGATAGATAGATAGATAGGTGTGAGTTTGTAACCCTGGGTTTCACGCTTTTGCGATCGTCAGACAAACTGATTAATTTTTTTTTTAAATTGGTTATATTCGTGTATTTTTGTGGAAGTGGGGGAAAAATTTGTCGTCACGACAGACGCAGACATATATATATATATATATATATATATATATATATATATATATATATATTTGTGCACCCATCAACGCGCGCAAGGACACACACACACACACACACACGTACGTGCGTTTGGTCACTGAGGCTTGCATAAACATGCGAATCGTGCGGGGTTCGGTATATATATGTATATGTGTGCCGTTGCACACATACACACTCATTCGGTTGGCATATTCGAATGGTGTGTAGCGATGTCAACGCGCGAATAGTTGTTGATTTCTCGTACGTATGTACTTTTGATAGGTTACTGTTAAATATAACAGACAATGAACGCATATTGTTTAATCATGAGCCGTTCTATGTCTTTTTATTATCTGGCAAATGGACGCTAGTTGCAATTTCAGGTAAAAATAAAGAAAAAAATTGTCCAACATTTGGATAATTTTATTATGTTGATTCTTCGGATATCGGAGGCCGTCTACATGAGATCAAATCAAACCACACTCAATAAAATCACATTTCAGTCTAGTCACAACACATTACATTTCGGTCTCTCACGTGGTGTGACGTCATTCAACAGCATTACAAATTGACGACCTGCGTCTGCTATTCGGTGACTCTTATAATCGCATAGCAATGTTTTATGTGAAAACCAGATAATATCTTCTTTGATGGTGGATGTGTTTATGTTAACGTCCCTGTTACCTCTCTGACAATGGCTTATGTAAGTTGAAAGGTTAGAACCAGAATAATAATAAAAAAGTCCAAATGTTGGACAATTTTCTCTTTAGTTTCACCTGAAATTAAAGCCAAAATACGATGTTTAGAACGGCTCAGGATTGAACATAATAGGCATTCATTGTCTGCTATATTTAGTCATCCGCGCACAGATCTGTTTCGCTGTATCACAGCTCATCAGTACGATTAGACATCCGATTGCTTCTAGCCAGGATTGAAACTCGACCGAATTGAAATCAGTCGGCGATTCTATAAGCGCTCTGTAGAGGAAGGCGGATTTTAACGTTATCTACAATGTAAACACACGCCAGTAGCCGAGAGTGTTCAAATTCATTACTGAATGAACGAGAGAGAGAGAGAGAGAATGGGTAATTTAATAGGCCGGTTAATAAAATTTAAGTAAAAAACAAAATTATAACAATAAAGTAGGTGATATTTATTATATTATATTAGCTTTTTGACTAAATTGAAGAACATCGAGAAAGATTATAAAGTCGGAATTTTTGGAAACGCCTATGTCCTTTTGCAAAGAAGTGGCAATTATTCTTCCTGGGGATGTTTAGTTTGTTAGAGTTCTCCGTGTGGAAATTAGGCACTCTGAGTAAACACAAATCACTGTTTAAGCCCTCAATGTGTGATTTTATTTTGAAAATATATTTTGACTCTAATTTATATCTTTCTTTTTGCCTGTTGAATGGAGAAACTAAAAGTATGCATCTGATGTTATCAATTGTATGAAAAAGTTGGTTGAAGTGTGCAGCTACAGAGAAATTGTTGTTGTTCCTGATAGTCTTTTTATGGTTACTGAACTAATGACAGAGCTAATTGTAATAATATATATATATTTATATATATATATATAGAGAGAGAGAGAGAGAGAGAGATTAATACCTTTCCCAAGAGTATTTGCGCATAAGTGAATGCAACGAATTCAACTGGAATTCGAACTCTACTCCCCGATTTCTTGTTCCGAGTCGATATCCACTACACCACAACGAACAACCGGTAGTGTATATTGGGAAAAAATGTATGACAAATTGAAAAAAAGCTTTCCTGCGACGCGTTACGTTGATCAGGACGTCATGGGATTGAAATTGTTACGTTGGTGTGACTACACTTGTTATGGGGACTCACCCATATAACATATGAACTCGTTCACGTTATATTTAAGTTTGCAAATCCGCTTTGTAGAAGCAGAGAGTGGAATCTATTCCTTATTTGTTCTCACGACTTTCTTTGTATGTTCGAGGACTGTATTAAGTTACAGCTCGCTTTTTATTGTCTGGCAATTTCTTTTTTTCAGCTTGTGAAAAGCTTTATTGAAAAGAGAGAAAAAATATTGTGATCGGCAGTCGAAAGTATCAACGCCAGCAAGGATACCGAAGGAACCTCAGAGGCTAGATTCACCGGTACTGTCAACGTTGGTATGATTAAACCTCCCAAAAGAATGAAGCTTACTATGTGTAACGGCAGCACTGGGCCAAAATGAGGACTAGAGCACAACTGGTGAAGAAATGTAATTTTATTTCGCACGTGGTCGCAACGCATTCTCAGTTTACAATTCCTCAACGTGAAAACTGAAATAAACAAAATAAATGAAAAGGGGTAGAAAGGAATACCTAATAACAATGTCCAGTAGATTTGGGAAATATTTTGAATGAAAATCTTTGTTTGCTCACCTCTTTTATGTCTCAGGTTGGCCCGAACGCATAGATGCTTGCTAGCAGCGCGCCATCCCGACTTTTGTGAAAAACGGTGTCTACTGTGATTTTTCCTGATGTAAATTTTGGTCGCGCAAAGGGAGTTAATTCGTTTCCGTTAAGACTATGCTTCAATAAAAGAGTTCATTTCTGGAAATGAACTTCTGACAATACCCGAAGCTTTCAAAGTAGTTGAAAGAAGGACAATCTCCCTGCTAACATCAGACCCTAAAACTCAAAAGCTTATAGGTGTTAGCAGAGAATCCTTAGAAAAGGCTGTAAAAAAACTCAAAATAGCAGCCAATAGGGTCATGTTACGTGGGACATCCTGTTGTCAACAGAAGAGGAGGTGAAGCAGTTGGCAGGAGCCGTGTTAACGACAAAAGCGTTTCACCTCCAAACAGAATACATGGGCACCCGAAAGAATTACCTTGCATGGGGTACCCAAGTACATCACGTAAGACCATCTGGGTGCATTTTTCACCCAGTAAGGTCAGGTAGCGGAAGCGGCGGTCGTAATGAGCAAGGCGGCTTCGATACAGAAGATGTCACTCTGCAAGTAACATTGTCCCATAAGGGGTTTAGCGAGGTGCCCAAAGTCGAGTCATTTGGCAAAAGCGTGCCCAGGAAAAAAAACCATGTGCCACCGACCCAACAGCCAAAGACAACAGCGTTAACAGAGGAATCAAACAAAGAAGCAACAGAGGCGACGGGAGCCAAGCAAGATGGCGAATGGCATGTGGTCGGGTGGAAGTACCCTAAAACAAAAATCTCACCTCCACAGCAGGATGTCCCACAGAGCGAAAAACAAAGGAAGGCGAAACAATCGCCACAGCTGCAAGTGATGTGGCAACAAGCACCCAAAGAAGGGCAGCAACAGAAACAGGGCGGAATGCAAACCAACAGAACAGCGGCAGCAATCCCAACACAAGGAGCAAGAAAGGATGGATGTAGAAGAGATGCCTGCACCCCAGTCTTCTTCATTTAAGAGAGGGAGGGAGGAAAAAGAGGACAAGGAAAAGTCCCGGAAACGGGGAAAAGGTATCAGGACGGACTAGGGCGGAAAAGTCAGAAGTATCACCAAGATCAGCTTCCGTCCCTACTTCGCCAGAAAAGAGACCAACATACGCCAGCAAGGTCAAGAGCCTCCCCAGTTCATCCCAAAAAGTTTCACCGTCCCCCTTCTCTGCACTTATCCCACTCACGTCCCCAACAAAATCTCCGGTCATTTATCTCACTCCTCCCAAGAGCTTAACAAGGTGCCCAAGATCAACTTCCGTCCCCACTTCGACAGAAAGAAGACCAACATACGCCAGCAAGGTCTAGAACCTCCCCAGTTCCCCCCAAAAAGTTTCACCGTCCCCCTTCTCTGCACTTATCTCACTCACGTCCCCAACAAAATCTCCAGTCATTTATCTCACCCCACCTCAGAAAAAGAAATCTTTCCCCAAGGGGGAGGCAATCTGCCAGGTTGACAAAAAAACAGCAGAAATGTACCTGTCGACTCAAAGAAACTGCTGAGACCCCAATTTATGTTCACCTCTGTAGATGGCAAATCCACAGAGGATTCAAAAAACATTTCGCGTAATTACTCATTCGGAACACCGGGTATAACCTCAAATTCTGGGAACATTTGACAGCGGCCAAAAAACCATTTCCGAAGATTAGCATGGCTCGCAATTGAACACCTGAACTGAGAAAAATAGCGAAATTATGCGCAGGGAGAGTATCGGTGTTGCTCCACCCCTTATTATATATAGCGTTAAAACTAACGTGCCCTACGGACGTCTACGGTGTTGTCCTTGACAGACGAATATAATCCGATATTTGCACCGGAAATCCCGGACAGATTTCTATCCCGTATGTGATTAAGCTCTCTCTCTCTCTCTCTCTCTCTCTCTCTCTCTCTCTCTCTCTCTCTGTGTGTGTGTAAACGATGTCTATGAGAGGGGCTTGAGGGTTCGGAGTAAGGCTGCCCGCCAGCTTCTTGACTTCCTGTCTCTCGGTGTGGATGTCGCCGCAATCCAAGAGACTCACTTTGCTTGCAACGTTGATGCCTGTCTGCTGTCTAGCGACTTTGTCGTCTATTCAGCACATGCCGACCGACAGACCAGAGGTGTTTCTTTGCTGTTCATGCGCATCCTGTATGCGAGGGTCAGCCATGTTCATGTCGGTGCCGAGGTTCCGGTTGATTGTGGCCAATATTGCGGTGAAGAGCAGCTCGTTTCGCCTGGTCGCGATTTAAGCGCCCAATGACCGGGAGGTGGGATCAAGAAAAACAGCGAAAAAAAAAACAAAAAGTGCCAGAAAGGGATAGCAGTTGCGGAGAGCCATGATCGTCTAACCTCTGAAGGAAAACGGTGCAAATAAAAAGAAGAAAGTAGTAAAAGAAACGTGGTGTAAGAATGGAAACCAATGGGAAAAAAAGTGGAACAAAGGTGCACTGAGATGGTGAAGTAGAAATGTGGAAGAAGAAGAAAAAAGAAAATGAAAAAAAAAAGAAGAAGAGGAAAAAAGAAGAAATGAGGAGTAAGAACGGAAAATATGGAAAAAGGAGAAAGGTGAAAAAAAGAAGAAGAAAAAGAAGAAATGAGAAGTAAGAACGGAAAATATGGAAAAAGGAGAAAGGTGAAAAAAGAAGAAGAAAAAGAAGAAATGAGAAGTAAGAACGGAAAATATGGAAAAAGGAGAAAGGTGAAAAAAAGAAGAAGAAAAAGAAGAAATGAGAAGTAAGAACGGAAAATATGGAAAAAGGAGAAAGGTGAAAAAAAGAAGAAGAAAAAGAAGAAATGAGAAGTAAGAACGGAAAATATGGAAAAAGGAGAAAGGTGAAAAAAAGAAGAAGAAAAAGAAGAAATGAGAAGTAAGAACGGAAAATATGGAAAAAGGAGAAAGGTGAAAAAAAGAAGAAGAAAAAGAAGAAATGAGGAGTAAGAACGGAAAATATGGAAAAAGGAGAAAATGTAGTGGAAGAGTGAAAAAAAGATTAAAAAAGAAGGAAAAGAAATGGAACAAAGCTGCAAGTAGAGAAAGAAATAAAAATGTGAAAGAAAAAAAGATGAAGTATGAGGCGTAAGGAAGAAAAATATGGAAAAAAGATAAAAGAAGTACAACAAAAGTGAAAGAAAAAGAAGAGGAGAAATATAGTGGAAGAACGAAAAAAGGTTGAAAAAGAAGAAAATGAAGTAGAACAAAACTGAAAGAAGAAAAATGTGAAAAAAGAAGAAGAAGAAGAAGAAGAAGAAGAAGAAGAAGGAATGTGAAAGAAAAAAGAATTATGCGTCCATATTAATTTTAATTAACATAAAACTGCATAAAATCTATTTCCGTTTTTATAGTCCAAAACAAATGTCAGATTTATTTTCTTTTATCTTCTCTATACTCCACCATTTTTCCTTCTAACACAATTTAGTTTAATTGCAAAGAAAATGTTGAATGCTGTGTTCAATATCGATTTCTCATGATTATTTTACCAAACAGCTATGTTTTCAAAATTTCAACACAACTGGAATAAAACACTGATTCCAACACATAAACTGGTTCCATTTTTATCTATAATTGCTTGTACGAGGGCCATTCAATAAATAAGGTGAATTTTTCTGTATAAAGACTTCTAATACAGATAGAAGCTTACTTTTTTCTTTACTTCTTTTTCAAAGAGATTTATTTATTTATTTATTTATTTATTTATTTTCAGATTGAAAAAAAACTTTGATAGTTTTGGAGATTAACAAAGATGGCCGACCGAGAAGCATGTTCCAGGACTGAACAGAGGTCAGTTATCAAGTTTTTTGTTGCTGAAGGGTGCAAACCTGTTGAAATTTATAGGAGAATGTCAACTGTGTATAGTGCCACATGTTTCAGCAAAAAAATGTCTACAAGTGGGCTTAATTGTTTAAAGAAGGACGGAGCAGTGTTGAGGATGAAGACAGGCCTGGGAGGCCTACAGAAGGAAGGTCTCCTAAGTTGTTCGAATCAGACAATGACCTCATTCAGTCTGACAGAAGGGTGACAGTGGATGACATTGCAAGGACTTTGAGCATATCTGTTGGGGCAGCACACAAAATTGTCCATGATGACCTCGCCTACTCGAAGATCAGCTGCAAATGCCTCACACAGCAGCCCAAACGGTGCAGACATTCAACGAGCTGAGTTAGGAACTGCTCCCTCATCCCCCTTACAACCCAGACCTTGCCCCTTCAGACTTTCACCTGTTTGGTCCCTTGAAAGCGTTCACGATAGCCACGAAGTTTGAAAGTGATGATGAAGTCAAAAGTGCTGTGAGCGATTGGCTGAGACATCAGTCCAAAGATTTTTACGCTGAGGGAAAACGGAACCTTGTGCACAGATGGGAAAAGTGTGTGACACTGCTGGGAGACAGTGTTGAAAAATAAAAAATAAAAAGTAAACTTCTATCTGTATTAGAAGTCCTTATACCTTATACCGAAAAATTCACCTTATTTATTGAATGAGCCTCGTATATTTAAACTATATTCGAGTTTTCATAAAAGATCTTTTGCTTTGATATTCTTTATTTTAAACTTTATACACTTCTTAATCGCTTCTCATTGTCTTAATTTTAATATCAACCATTTTTTAATCAATAAGATTTTTTCCGCAATTGATGTAAAAAAATGCGTCAACAAAATAAGAAAAATATTTAATTGACATAATTTAAGAACTTATTGTTTTTGAACGACGTCTCGGCCGTTGTACGTTCCAGCCTTCTTCAGGTGCTAGGAATTTTGAACCGATCTCTTTATTACAACCACTGGGGTATCTCATTCTCATGACTTGCGTAGTAATGCCTCGATTGGAAGTCATGAGTCATCTCCCTCTAACCCTGCAAGTTACTTGTTCACAACAGCTGTAGCCTGGTATTGAACTCACAACTCTTTAGGTCAAGTTACAGGAATCTATATCCACTGGGCCTGTGTCCTTAATGACAAGAACAACTGAATTTTGGGACTTATAAAACTAATGTCCAGTAACCTGTTTTTTACCACATTCCATATTGCAATTTTTTCATGTTAATAGTTTTCTCTAGTATTTTTTATGCTAATAGTTTTCACTAGTATTTTTTACCAGAGGTCATAATGCAATTTCTGACACTAATGATTTCATCTGGCACTCCGTATTACTGGTTCCCATATTATAATAATTTCTATGCTTGGTCGGCTTAGGAGATTTTTGAAGCCTGATTCCGTAACTTTACGTAGTTTCCACTGGTGTTCTCTGTCTATTATTTCAACTTCACCCCATAGGGGGCGGTAATTCCCTTTCTCCCTCCTTTTTTGGCCAGTTACGCCTGATTTTTCTATCTCCCTTCGAGTTACGGGCTTGCGATGTTCTTGTAGGCTTACCTTAAGGGGGCGGCCTAAATCTCCTTTATATTTCTTTCCACAACTAAATACAAATAAATACTACCCCATCTCAGACATATAGACAAACTAGCAGTATAGCCCGGCGTTGCTCGGATGTAATGAAAGCTTTAAAACTAATCGATGGTCCTGGAGCTCAGACTCATTGGACGTTGGCACAAAAGACTAAAAAGCAATAGCTGTTTCCAGTTAAAGCGAAACAGTAGACTTAAAGAAAAATGAATGGATGTAAGTAAAATTTTGATTTCCTGGTATCGATATCAAATAAGTTTTTTTCGTCGTAAACTGAATTTCGAAGGTTAAATAAGTCCTCTGAGTAAATGGTATCATGGCTGAGACTAAGAACTACAATTATACCTACTTAGAGTCAAACCCGAAGCAAAAACTAAAATAAAAGGGCTGAAAAAAATACAGACATACAGGCAGATAAACAGACACACACACAAACATCTTGCCTTTTATTTATATATTATCGATTTTCTGCACTATTATAAGAACTGCAACCTTGAAACTTCTGAATATAGTTTCTTATGTCTTTGTCTATGAGTGTATCAAATTTAATTAAAATCGGACCACTCCTTCTATAACCCTATTTTTTCGATTTTCGATTTTCGATATTTATCGGGGGAACTCTCGCAGACGCTTATAGTACAACTGTGTAAATTTTCAAGAAAATCGGTTCAGCCGTTTCGGAGTCTATAGGTAACAGACACACACACACAGACACACACACACACACAGACAAGGTTCCATTTATAAATAAGTTTAGATACTAATAAGGATGTCTTGAAATAACAGCTCTCGAAAAAGCCGAAAACTATAATATAATGAATACTATAATGGCAAATGGAATCCAAAGAAGGATCTGCAATATAACCGGTTCTAACTTGGCATCTCGACTTCAGTCAATTTTTTACTGACATGACGTGGCTTCCCTCTGTCTTTTCTACAAATATGTTCATGGCAAATGCTCTGATGAGCTTTTTTCTATGTTACCCCAACCACGTGAATTTATGTGTGTTACTAGATTGACATCTATGTTCCACCCTTTTACCATTGAAATAATTAAATGTAACCGTCACTTTTACTCCTACAGTTTCTTTTCTTGCACTTTCCGCCTGTGGAACGCCTTTTCCTTTACTTACTTCCCTGATAAATACAGTTAAATGCCATACGTGATACACGCTTGGGCGATCATGTCTCGAAAGAGACATAACTGACTGGGCAGAAGTAGGTTGTCATTACTTTCTGCAGTAGATTGGTTGCCAGCCAAGACTTTCGAACCCAATCTACCCTATTATTTAACCCGTAACTGGAGGGAAGAGACGGATTAATACCTTTTTCAAGGGTATTTGCGCGTAAGTGAATGCAAGAAATTCAACTGGAATTCGAACTCGGCTCCCCGATTTCTCGTACCGAGCCGATATCTACTGCACCACAAAGCACATCAGCTCCAAGAAAAATATATTCTTCAAAAATTTAAATATAACGTCAACGGCCATTTTCTGTCTTCTAAAATCCCGTTCATTTTTTCCCCTTCCTCAATACTCAGTCTTTTCCTTCACTTTCAATCCCTGTAATCATCTGCGTACTAGTGGCATTCCTTCCTTGCTTGGGGTGAAATGATAAAAAAAAATGAATCTAAACTTATTTATAAATGGAACTTTGTCTGTGTGCGTGTGTATGTGTCTGTGTGTGTGTCTGTGTGTCCGTTACCTATAGACTCCGAAAAGGCTGAACCGATTTTCTTGAAAATTTGCACAGTTGTACTATAAGCGTCTGCGAGTGTTCCCCCGATAAAAATATCGAAAATCGATAATCGAAAAAATCGGGTTATAGAAGGAGTGGTCCGATTTTAATCAAATTTGATACATAGACAAAGACATAAGAAACGATATTCAGAAGTTTCAAGGTTGCAGTTCTTACAATAGTGCAGAAAAACGATATATATATATATATATATATATATATATATATATAAGATGTGTGTGTGTGTGTGTGTGTGTGTGTGTGTGTGTGTGTGTGTGTGTGTGTGTTTATCTGCCTGTATATCTGTATTTTTTCAGCCCTCTTATTTTAGTTTTTGCTTCGGGTTTGGCTCTAAGTAAGTATAATTGCAGTTCTTACTCTAAGCCATAATATCATTTACTCAGAGGACTTATTTAGCCTTCAAAATTCAGTTTACGACGAAAAAACTTATTTGATATCGATACCAGGAAATTAAAATTTTACTTACATCCATTCATTTTCCTTTCAGTCTACGGTTTCGCTTTAACTGGAAACAACTGTTGCTTTTTAGTCTTTCATGCTAACGTCCAAAGAGTCTGAGCTCCAGGATCATCGATTAGTTTTAAAGCTTTCATTACATCCGAGCAACGCCGGGCTATACTGCTAGTAAATATATATTTCCCTATTATGCGATTGTTTTGCATGTGCTCTTCTTAAACTCAGCTGGATTGTCTTCTTGTTTATATACAAGAGTTGCCACAAACATTCTCTGAGGCTCGATTCGACAACTGGTGGCTACGAGGATACCTTCTAAGTTAGCCTTCTGATGCACCTGATACTTTTCTCCTTTTATTTGTTTATTTATTTATTTTTTTGTTTATATAATCATAACACCGTAAGCAACGCATTTTACTGTTACTATTTTACAGGGGGCTACAAAGGAGGTAAGTTATGAGAAAGAGTGACAGGTTATAAGGGGTGTCAGGAAGTGGGTAAGAGAAGGATGAGAATACTGATGAGAGTGGAATGGATGGAGAAAAGAGCATGAGAAAGAGGATGCAGGTTAGTGAGATAGGAGATGATTTCTTTTTTTTTTTTTTTATAATCATATCGCCCCAAAAAAGGCAGTTTACTGCCACTGTTTTGCAGGGTTACATAGGAGGAAAGTTATGAAAAACAGTGACAGGTTATATGGGGTGTCAGGAAGTGGGTAAGAGAAGAATGGGAATACTGATGAGAGTGGTGTGGACAGAGAAATGAGCATGAGAGAGAGAGAGGATGCAGGTTAGTGAGATAGGAGATGATTATTGACTTTACATTTCAATTCTTGAAGATTGTAAGTGTCGGGAAAGCAAGTAAACGGAAGGGAATTCCACAGGCAGAAAGTGCGAGAAAAGAAGCAGTGGAATAGAGTTTGCATTTACATTTTATTGGTTCCACAGTAAAAGGGTGGGACCTAGTTGCTAATCTTGTGGCTCGAGTAAATTCATGTATAGGGAGCACCAGTGAGCTAAGTTTATCGGAGCAGAAGCTGTGAAAGTTTTTGTAGAAGAGACACAGGGAATTTTATTCGTAAAACTTATACTTGAATTTAATATGAAAATTTAAAACGTAAATTGTTCCTCTGGTATGGCAGCGGGTGGGGCGCTTAAATATATTTCTATAATACCGTTGTCCTACGTGTAACATCTTAAGTTAAGCTTAACAGATAGCTGGATAGATGGAGAAAAATTGGATTCGTTCGTTTTCCAAGGGGGTTTACAAAAGTGAACGTAACAAATTCGTCAGGAATTCGAACTCAGTTCGTCGATTTCTCTGAGTTGTCATCTATTACTCTGTCCGCACATCCTTCATGAGTACAAGTAAAAGCCTGAAAGAGGAATCAATGACGACAGAATGTTGATCACCAATCAATATTCACACATGAAATCCACGTATGAAATTTACATATAAAATTCATGTATAAAATTCATGTATAAAATTAACATATGTAATTCATATATGAAATTCATGTATGCAGTTTACGTATTAGTTTTCATATTGAATTCATGTATAGAATTTGTGAATGAACTTCAGTTATAAAGTCCATGTATGAAATTTACGTATGAAAGTCATGTATAAAATTCATGTACGAAATTCATGTATGAAATTCATGTATGCAATTTACGTCTTAGATTTTCATATTGAATTCATATATAAGATTTGCGAATGAAATTCACTTATAAAATCCGTGTATGAAATTCATGTATGCAGTTTACGTATTAGTTTTCATATTGAATTCATGTATAGAATTTGCGAATGAACTTCAGTTATAAAGTCCATGTATGAAATTTATGTATAAAATTCACGTACGAAATTCATGTATGAAATTCATGTATGCAATTTACGCATTAGATATTCATATTGAATTCATGAATAAAATTTGCGAATGACATTCAGTTATAAAATCCATGTATGAAATTTACGTATGAAATCATTTATAAAATTCGTGCCTGGAATTCATGTAAATAAATAATAAATTTCACTTATGAACTCTCGACGTACTTGCACAACAAAAGCTGAAAGTAAAATATTTTGTATCAAAGGGCCTCATTGCTGTCAATAAACGGGACAAATGGAGAGAAACCTGACATTTACGATCTTGAAATATGATTATAATAATAAAGTAAACATTGCAAGAGAAAGCAAATTCAAAATGTTTTTTTTATAAAAAGCAAAGCGGCACTCCGGTTTTACAACAAGCAAAACACATAATTTCTGCCTTTCAGTTACGACACTTTCTTCTGTGAGTTCCAGCTGTTCAAAGATAAGTATCTGTTCAAGCATATGTAGGTATAATGGGTCTGCAGGCACTGACGAAAGTCGCCGGTACTTGGTTGCAATTATTCTTTTGATAGTATTGTTATGGGCATCAGTGGTGGTATTATTAGTATTACTAACCCTATGACAGTTGACACCCAGATAAGCACAGTATATACACATTCACATATACACCAGCCGTTCTGGTTCAAAGCCATAATAATAATAATAATAATGTCATTTTAGTAAATACTATTAATAATAATAATGTCATTTTAGTAAATACTATTAATAATAATAATAATAATAATAATAATAATAATAATGTCATTTTAGTAAATACTATTAATAATAATAATAATAATAATAATGTCATTTTAGTAAATACTACTACTACTACTAACTAATAATAATAATAATAATAATGTCATTTTAGTAAATACTATTAATAATAATAATAATGTCATTTTAGTAAATACTATTAATAATAATAATAATAATGTCATTTTAGTAAATACTATTATTATTATTATGAAGTCGAGCTAGGTAGAAGTAGAGTAAAATGATAACATAAGGTAGTTAAAATGAAGAAGGTACTGATTGTCAAATGACAATAAATCGATTCTTTGCAAATTGTCAGAGAACTTGTTTTTAATGACTGTTCGTTTGAAATTTTGTCTAAAAATTAAATAACTACTAATATTTTATTGATGTGTAACGCCAAAGGCAACAAAATATGAAATTCATTTGTTGAATCTTGAGTCAATGACACCAGTATCAGGGACTTAAAAAAAAAGAGAAAAAGCAAAATTTTTAAAAAAAAGCCTTTCACAATTATCCAATAAAATCTAGATAGATTAAACTATCGCCCGTTTTGACACTCCACCCACGTCTATTGAACAGGTGTAGAGGCTCATCCCTTGTTTCCTGTTTAGAATGTAGTTTCCGGCTTTCTCATTTCCAATCTTTTCCCTCTTACGTAGCCCCCTGCACATCAGTGGCGTTACCGCCTTGCTCGGGGTGATATGATTTTTAAAAAAAACCTTAGTTGTTTCGCAATATTCTCAAAAAAAATTCTCTTCTAAATTTGGTGATTACAAAATATCTGTAATCCGAGTTATGTAGACCACTCAAAAAGCTTAGCTCTTTGCCACGCCCCCAAATTTGCTGACTTGTAAAATAAGGATCAAGTCTCAACAGAGTTCGAAGACCCATTCCAGATTTGGCCAAAATCAATGACGACCAAACTGCGAAGGCTCCAAAAACAGAAATATTAATATTAAATGAAATGTTTTCGTGACGAGTGAAGCATGTGCTCTTCCTTTGGGAGACCAACTGGCAAATAACTAGAATCAAACCAGAAAACGGGCCAAAATTCTTAATATATATATATATATATGTGTGTGTGTGTGTGTGTGTGTGTGTGTGTGTGTGTGTGTGCGCGCGTATATATATATATATATAACTTAAACCTGGTTTGAATACGATAAATTCTGATATCTCCACTAACATACTCTAATGCCTGTAATCGGATCAGGGACCACAACGCCACCATTTTGTCACTGTCTGCGGCCATCCGCCACGGTAGGGATGGACTTATATTTTCAATTTAATTCTCTTTATTGTTAATAACTTAAATGTTCTATGTTTTCTGTGTGTTAATATTTATTTTTTGATAATGGCTTATGTTAGCCGAAAGCTTAGAACCGATAAAAAAATGAACAATTACTGTGATTTTTTGTTGTCTTTCAACGATATCACCATCAAATATATCAGACGTTACGAACGGATCCTACACAAAATTAATAGACAAAACTTGTCTATATTATTCAATGAAACCAGCATTTATATATATATATATATATATATATATATATATATATATATATATATAGTTTAGTTTATTGCATTTTTGCTCTACTTTCGGACTTTCGTATTGAGCCCTTTTCTGTTAAGGTTTTCATCTTGGAGTTTTTTTCTTTCAAACACGCTCTTGACTTATTGTTATTAGGCTTTGTTTGTTTCTTTTTTTTCTTCCCCTTTAAACCACGTGGTAGTCCTCGTTGGGTTGTTGACGATTTACGTTACTGATTTGTTAGCGTTAGAATTTTTCTGATTTCGGTCTTGATTAGTGCTACATTATTTTGGTACGTATAGTGATATATGTATATATAGGGTGTCCATAAAGTCTGTGTGCACTTTTAAAAATTTATTACTTTATTTGTATTTGTGATAGAAATAATCTGTAAAAAATGAGCTTGAACAATTAAACTTGCAAAATAATACAGTGTTTCAACAAGATGGAGCTTGTTGTCACTTTGCTCTGCGTATTAAACCAGAAATTTCTAAATCGGGAATTTTCTGACAGATGCATCGGAAGGGGTTGACCATTTTATTTGCCTCCAGGTTCACCAGATTTGACTCCATTAACTTTTTTTTCGTGTGAAAATAATTGTGTATGCAACCAAACATGGTTCATTAGAAGATTTAAAAGCTAAAATAACTAATCTGATTTCAGGTATTACTGTAAATCAGTTGGCAAATGTTTTCTGCGAACTGCAAAAGCGTATTACCATTTGTATTGCTAATGATGGAGGACATGTGGAAACTTAAATAACATTTCAATAAAACCTTAAAAATATAGATTTACTTCTTTCTAATCATTTTTAAAAATTATTTCTATCGCAAATACAAATAAAGTAATAATTCTTTTAAAGTGCACATGAACTTTACGAACACCAAATATATATATATATATATATATATATATATATATATATATATATATATTTGGTGTTCGTAAAGTATATATATATACACAAAAAATCTCAAGCGAGCCAAAACCTACCGCGGTTTCACCCTACGGATCGTCAGGGCAAAGGCTAAAACACCAAAGATAAACCAAATAAATAGACACTAAGACAAGGAGGAACCATACCAACAACAAAAAGGGGGGTAAGAACAAAAAAAAAATTTTATTAAACTCAAAAATAAAAAAATATAACACTACGCTAACACACTAAGCAATGAATTTATGGAATTTACATTTCTTTAGGATTTCTGTTTTAGCATTAAGCAGATTATGGGCGGGTTCGAACAAGGCTAGTTTTTCCTCACCACACAAATTACAGAATTTACTGCCTTTATTGTAATCGGTACATTTTTTTATTATTTCCCATTTCAAAATGGGGTCTTTTTTAGTTTTAGATTTTATGTCCCATATGTAATTAGATAAGGTCGTGCTGTGTCTATTCTTCTCATTTTTAAATGAGGTTTTATGATTATAAAATCTAATTTTAAACGAATGGTGCGTAGCCCCTATATACGTTTTAGGGTATTTATCATGCTCATTTTTATAAACTTTAACACTATAGATTACATTAGATTGGTTGCAATTGCCTCTAATAGGACATTCAGTTTTTATTTTACAATTACACTTATTATTAGTGTCTTTAATAGTAGTACTATTTTTTAGTTTTCTTTTGTTACTATTATTAATAATTTTGCCAATATTTGGCAGACAAGAGTAACTGAGTTTAATGGTGTTTCTGTTAAATATTTTTTTAAGTTGGCTATCGTGACTAAAATGTTTATCTATAAGATTGAAGAACATTTTACCAATTTTAGATTTAACTTCCTTGTTAAAGGGGGGGGGGGGTTAAACCATATTATGTTATATAGAATATATATATATATATATATATATATATATATATATATATATATTCTATTTTTAAACGTGTTATAACGCTACCTAGGTTTCTACCATGAATGGTGACTTCAGGCGGTTTTTAATAACATTAAAATAACATTAGTTATTAAAAATCGCCTGAAGTCACCACTCATGGTACAAACCTAGGTAGCGTTATAACACGTTTAAAAATAGAATATATATATATATATATATATATATATATATATATATATATATATATATATCACATCATATATGAATAAATCCAAAAGGAAAACTTAACTTATCCGACGCGTTTCGTCTACTGGTGGCCTTTATCAAGGTAAATGTAAGGATTTTATTTTGCATCAGTTAAAAATGTTAGTTATTTCATCTTTTGTCTTTAATTATAAATGTCTTGTTAAATTTTACATTCGTACACTACCGGTCGTAATTATTAGGCCACTCCAGTGTTTTAAAAAAATGATGTATTTCATGTTATTTTTTAGCATTTATTGCTAAATGTGCGTCGTGGTGCAGTGGATATCGATTCGGAACGAGAAATTGGGAAGCCGAGTTCAAATTCCAGTCGAATTCTTTGCATTTTTTACGCGCAAATACCCTTAGGAAAGGTATTAATCCGTCTCTTCCCTATGTGTGTGTGTGTGTATATATATATATATATATATATAATCCTCCGCAGACAGATCTGTTTCGCTGTATCACAGCTCATCAGTACGGTTAGACTCCGATTGCTTTTTAACCCAGGATTGAAACCCGACCGAATTGTCGTCAGGCGGCGATTCTACCTCTGGGCTATTGGCGTTCGGTAGAAGAAGGCTGACTTTTTAGCGTGTATATTATCATTATACGCACCCAGTAGCCAGAGTTCTCTAATTCATTTTACTGAATGAGCGATACGTACATATATATATGTGTGTGTGTGTGTGTGTGTGTGTGTGTGTGTGTGTTGTAACCCTAAAAGGTTACTGTGTGAGTAATCACCAAAACGGAGGTTGGGAATAATAGTATAACAACAAATACAGAACTTGCCTGTTGTCTGAAGTAGAAACACTGCTAGTCAGTATAGTCACTCACCTCTGCATTTATCACCTTCCTACCGAGGCGGATGTGAAACAAGGTCAATTAAAGTGGGGATTCTGATCCCTTAAGCACAGGCAAAAATATCCTGTAACTCAAGGCTGGGTTGGACTCTTGTCTGTTCACTCCAGACGAGACTCAATAAAGCCCTGTTTGGGTCCCTCTTCGCTCGGAAGTTTAACTAGAGAGAGTAGGGATCACTATGATCCTTAATATCCCGTAGCTTAAGGCTGGGTTAGGCTCTTGTCTATTCACCCCAGACGAGACTGTACCCTTTAATAGAGCCCTGTCTGGGTCCCCCTCCTCTTGGGAGAAGAGAGTTTAACAAGAGAGAGTATGGATCACTATGATCAGTATTCTCTACTCTCCTCTTTACGCCAATAGTGTTCACGTATTTAAGAGGATAGGAACAAACCATTACTGTATATAGGTAAATATGCAACAACATACATACACCTTTATGCAAATTAATTGAAACAAAACGAATAATGTCTTTCTAGGATCTTTCACACTTTCCCTGATCCCGTCTACGTCGTCTTTTTGCGTTTTTTTTTCCGACCGCATTTTCCTTTACGTTTTAGACTGATGGATCCAGTTTGTTTTAATAACACGAATGACAGTTGAAAGGCTGACACCAACAACATCTGCGATCTCTCTGTAAGTCTTGCCAGTGTGCTCATGCAGCATTATAATTTTAGTACACTTCCTTGGAGTAACGTCCATCGCAGACAATAGCTGTAGAACAACTAATCGACAGTCGAAACAACAGAGTCCGGATGTGATAAAAGTCTGATGTAGTCATGGATGATGCAATATTTTTCAAGGCCAAACAAATTTCATCATGCACCCCATAAATAGATTCATATTATTGCACACTAGTGCAAATGACATAATCTGGGGGAAAATAGAAATCGATTACACCCTGTCACTTCAGTGGATCTAAAACTGACTTTATGGTGAAAGAAAGGAAAGTAAAGCAGTTAATTTGTACAAATGCTCAAAAAACCTCGATGAATAACAGTAGGTAAAAGTTATCTTCGCGTGGAAAAATATAACGACACAACTCTGCTTCGGACACACTTTTATGTCAGACGTCATTTTTCCAGATTTCAATTTCTTCTTCTTCTTCTTCATGTAAAGTGTCTCCTCGCGATGTTGGCGATCATGGCTCTCCAGAATTTCTTGTCCTCTGTTGCTCTTAATAAATTTTCTCTATTTTTCTCTCTCAAACCTGTTCAGCCATCGATTTACTCAAGCTCGCTATGTAAAGGAACGTGTGGAGAGTAATGATCGTCTATGTCCTAAAGAAACATAGCGCTAACAAAAAAATAACACGTGACACAGATTTTGAACATTCCATAGAAAGTCATAATTGACAAGGAAACATCATAACTGTCCCCCTCACACTTTTGCTTAGCATGTCTGTGAATTCCACATAATCTCCTGTCAATTATCAGAGGCAACTCTCTCTTACCCACTCTTCCGATCTCAAGTGGAATCATTACATTGAGTCAATAGCTAAATCCACTGCTAGAAGGGTTGGGTCACCGTGTCGAGCCAGTTTTTTCCGCTTGAATCCATCCTGCACATATACAAATCAACCATCCATCCGTGCATGGAATACTGCTGTCATATATAGTCAGGCGCCCCCGCTATTCATCTCAGTGTTCTTGACAGGCTCCAAAGGAGAATCTGTAATGTGATAGGTACCGACTTGGCGGCTCTACTCCAACCACTTCCCCACCGACGGGGTGTGGCTTCTCTCTGTCTCTTCTATAAATATTTTCATGCCTTCTACTTCAACGAACTTAAGTCACTGGTGCCCCTGCCACAGGAGTTTACTCGTGCAACTAGACTGTCAAATGGGCCCCACCCATTCACAGTTAGATCAACCAAATACAGACGACAATTCTGCTCTCTCGTCTTCTTTTCTCGCACTTCCCGCCTGTAGAATTCTCTTCCATTTTCTTGCTTTCCTGACGGCTACAACCTCCAAGAATTTAAATGCAATGTCAATACCCATCTCGTAACCACTTGACTCTAGTTCTTTTTACATCACCCTGTATATCTTTTCCTTTCTCTCTACCTTTGCAACTGTCATCACACCTGTATTCCCATCCTTCTCTTGCTCCCTTCTCTGACACCCACTGTAACTGGCTCGACTGTCTATTTACTCTCCTCCTATCTAATCTTTTACTCTTATGTAGCCCCCTGCGCATCAGTGACGTTACTGCCTTGCTTGGGGTGAAACGATTAAAAAAAAGCTCTTTTCACTCTAAAGATATGCGAAAGACATATCCAATTTTTTGCTAAATTCTGATGGATGGAAATCGTTACATTTCCGCCATGTTCTTGACAAGAACAAGATCGGTTGGGAAGCGGTAAACTTCTTGTTGCCATAGAATACCTAAGCTGCCTTCTTTTGATTAAAATTTTTATAATTCATAAAAAATTTTTTAGAATCAATACAAAAATTTTATTAACATTTTTATAATTAATACAAAACTCCTGATTGAATTTGTATAGTTAATATAAAACTTTCCATCACAATTTTTATAATTAATACAAATTTTTTATTACTATTTTTTTCTGATTAATACAAGGTTATTGGAAAAAATCAATATTTAAGACCGGTGGTCTTTAATGGGCAAAAGTTTCATAGTTTCGAATTATTTTCAACATTCTCAATATTACGGCTGATTTTATAACATAGAAAAATTATCGGTCTGGTTTATATATTTTTATCACTTTCAATGTTTGGGTTGAATCGTGAGCTGTAAATATTCTTCATAAAAGCAGAGTTGTTTTATTTTTCTTGCTTACATTGATGTTTGATAATCATCGCAGTAACACAAACTATAATTTCATTCTGGTTTTGTTTTTCTGTTTTTTTGTTTTTTTGTTCACGTTCTTAGCTCTTATCGTTCATTTCACTGGTTCGTTTCGTAGAAGATAATGGTAGGTTAGCTGACGCGGAGAATCTTGGCAGGGAAATATAATCAAGTGAATAATAGGCTATGGGTATGTGCGCATGTGAGCGCGCATGCGTGCTATGTGCGTGGGCATTAGGTCGAATACTCATAACATTGAGTGATCATATTTTTTTAGAAAAGGTGATATCATGCGGAGAGAGCCAACAGGAAATAAGAGTATTAAAAATGTCATTATAAAAAAATGTTAATGCATATCAGTAGATAGATAGATATGAACAGACTGAGATAGATAGATAGATAGATAGATAGATAGATAGATAGATAGATAGAACAGACTGAGATAGATAGATAGATAGATAGATAGATAGATAGATAGAACAGACTAGATAGATAGATAGATAGATAGATAGATAGATAGATAGATAGATAGATAGATAGATAGATAGATATGAACAGACTGAGATAGATAGATAGATAGATAATGAAACGTCTAAAATAGATAGATAGATAGATAGATAGATAGATAGATAGATAGATAGATAGATAGATAGATATAAAGAGACTGTCATAGATACATACATACATATACATATGAAGAGACTAAGATAGATAGATAGATAGATAGATAGATAGATAGATAGATAGATAGATAGATAGATAGATATGAGCAGACTGAGATAGATAGATAGATAGATAGATAGATAGATAGATAGATAGATATGAACAAACTGAGATAGATAGATAGATAGATAGATAGATAGATAGATAGATAGATAGATAGATATGAAGAGACTGTTATACATACATACATACATACATACATACATACATACATATGTAGAGACTGATAGAGAGAGCCAACAGGAAATAAGCGTATTAAAAATGTCATTATAAAAAAATGTTAATGCATATCAGTAGATAGATAGATATGAATAGACTGAGATAGATAGATAGATAGATAGATAGATAGATAGATAGATAGATAGATAGATAGATATGAAGAGACTGTTATACATACATACATACATACATATGTAGAGACTGATAGATAGATAGATAGATAGATAGATAGATAGATAGATAGATAGATAGATAGATAGATAGATCAACTGACTTCTTCAAGTCACAGTTATCTCCCTTTGGTGCACTCGTTTCGCCTTCCTTTGATATTTTCATGAATCATTTTATACACATTTTTCGTATTCCCATCGTTTGTCTTGTTTGTTCTTTTTACCGTCCATCCTCTGCTTTTCACTTGGTACATTGTTCCCTCGGGGATAATTTAATCGGTTTTCTTTGCCTCTGAGTTTGATGTAATAAAAATACATTTTTTCGACCACATAAAAGAGATTGGGAAAAGCAAAATTTTAACACTGTAAGACATACGTAATAGAAAATGGCCGCTTGCATTAGTTTGCTTATAGGACCTTTTTTTTTAATTTCCAATATTGGGATTACCAATACTTGCTCGACCACTCCGATGTTAACATCTTCAAATCTAGAGTCAACTTCATCTATCCTCCATATCATCATAAATTACACTTCTTACTTCCTCAATTTACACCCTAATAATAAGATAATTACTTAAGATGAAGGATGTTGTTGTGGTACAGTGGATATCGGCTCGGAACGAGGAGCCGAGTTCGAATTCCAGTTGAATCCATTATATTCACTTACGCGCAAATACCCTTGGGAAAGGTATTAATCCGTCTTTTCCTTCCGGTTATGGGCTAAATCACAGGACAGATTGGGTTCTGTAGCCTTGGCCGGCAACCAATCTAACGCAGAAAGCAATGGCAACCTACTGCGGGATAATCTTCTGCCCAGTCAGTCATGTCTCTTTCGAGACATGCGTGTTTTCACGTATGGCACTTAATTGACTGCTTAAATCTAATGGTTGGAAATATTATTAAGGGTTCTATTGGGCATAAAGTGGGGGATCAGTTTTATATTGTTATGAAGTAATCAACTGATCCCCCACTAATTATTACTTAATAATATAATACATCTCTTCTCCCTGTAGCTATGAGTCAAATAACAGGACAGATTGGGTTCTATAGCCTTGGTCGGCAACTAGTCTACCGCAGAAAGCAATGGCAACCTACTGCGGGATAATCTTCTTCCCAGTCAGTCATGTCTCTTTCAAGACATGATCGCCCAAGCGTGTATCACGTATGGCACTTAACTGACTGACTGAATATAATAATTGAAATACTGATTAAGGCTTCTACTGGTCATAAAGTTGGGGATCGGTTTTCTATTGTTATGAAGTAATAAACTGATCCCCCACTAATTACTACTTAATAATATAATACATCCCTTTTTTCTCTAGCCATGGGTCAAATAACAGGACAGACTGGGTTCTATAGCCTTGGTCGGCAACCAGTCTACCGCAGAAAGCAATGGCAACCTACTGCGGGATAATCTTCTGCCCAGTCAGTCATGTCTTTTTCGAGACATGATCGCCCAAGCGTGTATCACGTATGGCACTTAACTGGCTGACTTAAGATGAATTCTATTTTAAAAGATTCGGGGAAGGATGCGTCTACAATCTTAATATTTTCTAGTCTAGAATCAGCCGTTATCTATCCTACATATCCTCATGATATACACTCTTTACTTTGTCCTTTTACATATTCACAATAAGATTCTTGCTTAAGATAATTTATATTTTGACAAATTCCCAAGAGAATGCATCCCCAATTAATGTTAATCATTTCTAAGCCAGGATTAAGCATTATATATCCTACATATCCCCATAATATGCACTCCTTACTTCTCCCGTTGCATCTTGATAATCCCTTTAGATAATTTATATTTTAACAGACTCCTTAGGGGATATTTTCCTAATCACTACAATCTTAAACTTTTCCCGTCTAAGCTCAAAAGTTATCTAGCCTACATATCCTAATCATATACATTTTTTAGTTCCCCCACTTTTACATTTTCATAATAAGATAATCCCTTGAGATAATTTCTATTTTAACAGATTCCTAAAGGGGTGCCTCTCTAATCACTACAATCCTAACCTTTTCTAGTCTAGGATTAACCTTTATCTAGCCTACATATCCTAATTATATACATTTTTAGTTCTATCTTTACATCTTCATAATAAGATAATTTCTATTTTAACAGATTCCTTGGGGGATGCTTCTCTAATCTTACAATCTTCTAGACAAGGGTAAACTTTTATCTATCCTACATATCCTAATCATATACTTTCTTTATTTCCTTCCTTTACGTCCTTTCACTAACAGATTCCGATGACGATCACTATAATTTTAATATTTTGTAGTGTAGAATCAACTGTTTTTTATCCTTCCTATCCTCATAATTTTCATTTTTTTCTTGTTTTATTCCCACATAACCCTATTAAATAACCCTTTACTTTGAGTGGTCTTGGGTTTTGAACTGAGTCTATTGTTTGAGTGATTTGTTTTTACGGCTTATCAACCTTTTGCAGGTTATCTAAAGCCAGGAATTTTTTTTAATTTTCAGTTTTGTGGGGTAGATAATGATTTACTGATGCAAATTCTACTAATTAACTCATATGTGACGGCAGAAGAGGTGGATTCATGCTTTTCCCAAGGATATTTGCACGTAAGAGAATATAAAGAATACGACTATAATTGAAACTCTGTTTTCCAACTTTTAAGTCCGACACGTTACACCACCCGCACATCCTAGCTTAAATATCCTTGTTCTTTTAAGAGGTCATCAAAATTGGTACTGAACAGACTCGATGTTGCTTAACCTTGGTTATCAAATGAGAACCAGGCTTTCAACTGGATATGACCGAAATTCCCTTGAATTAAGTGAATATTTATTACTTATGCATATAGTCTATTTCTGTTGGGACGCCCGCGCCTATTCGGCTATAATGGACTATTCCATTACTATGTAAAGTAATGGTGGCATCTACGGAGGAGAGTGCGCCGAGCAGCCGATCGACAAGTCAGTCGTAGACTTCCGGTGACGACCCGGAAGTACCCATTGCTCATACTACGTCTTACGACGGTTGAGACGATTAACCCTTATTCTTGTATTGGATACTAATAACCTTTGTAAATACTATTTTCACGGAATACAACAATTAACCTATTCCTGTTGTTGAGTCATTTATTCTTACTCACGACATAACAATTTCATTCGTGAAAGTATTCTTCAGGCCATGTATTTTGTGTTTTACTTCGACTATTTATATATGTTGATCAATGGTAGTCAGTGTCCAGAAAAACATTTTTATAATAATCGTTTCACTCCACGCAAGGTAGTACTGTCACTGTTGCGCAGAGGTTTTACATAAGAGGATAGCAAAAAAAAAAACAACACAAAAAATAAATAAATAAATAAATAAAAAGGTATAGATTGTTTCAGAAAAAAGATAAGAGAAAGATTGGAATCAAAGACATAAAATATGGCAGTTGATGTTGCACTAAAACTCTTGGAGATCGTAGCTATCAGGGAAGCGCGTATACGGAAGGGAGTTTCACAGACAGTGCGAGAAAAGAAACCTTTAGAGTAGATGTAACGGTTGCCAATCTAGTACCTCGAATAAATTCGTGTAGATAATCTCATCAAAGCAGAAGCCATGAAAATATTTGTAGAAAAAACAGAGGGAAGCCACATCTCGCCGGTGAGAAAGTGACTGAAGTCGAGCTGCCAGATCACGATTGATTACATTGCAGATCCTTCTTTGGATTTTCTCGAGAGAACCACCAGTCCGGATATGGCCACAGTATTCAATGCACGGACGAATGATTGTTTTGCAGATATGCAAGATGGATTCTGACGAGGAAAAAAACTTTATGGCCCGACACAGTGACCTAACCTTCCTAGCAGTAGATGTGGCTCATTATACGCTGTCAATCCGCAGGTGTCACATTAGAACCGGGAGGTGGGGGACAACGTTGCGATATTGTTGTGGACTGTTAGGAGAAAGACACGAAAAGAAGGTAGGTTGAACCAGTTTATTGGAATAACAGAACATATATACAAAATAAGAGTGTTATTAATCAGCAGATAGGAGTCTCTGTCCGAACTGTCAAGTTACACTGCGTCTCGACTGTCTCTCATAGAAAGTCCCACAGGTTAGTATTTATAAAAGAGGAAGAGTTCATTCCAATATAGATAGGGCATCATAACAGATAAAAAGAACAGAAATGAAGACAATAGTCTAATGTAAACAAAACAGATTCATATTTGAGACCAAAACATCTGCCGGAAAATTGGTGCTAAAAATGATCTGTGAACTTTCTAGCAAGAACAGTGTCAAGATTAACCACTATAACTCGTGGACGACGATGTCAATGTTTTAAAAAGATGTGCCCAGACCGTAACTCAATTGAGAACTTGGTGTAATATATTACCTTGAACAGCGGAAGTAGTTGACAGGTACATCCGGCTGTAGGTACGGTCAACAAAGGACAAGGGTGGTTGACAGATATATATCCGGCCGTAGATGATGGCAACAACATGCAACAAAAAACAAAAAAACAAGTGACAACCGGATTGAAAAGCAATAGACCGCCGGGTGTAATCGACAGATACATCCGGCTGTAGATAGTCATTAATGTCAGTCAGTTAAGTACCATACGTGATACACGCTTGGGTGATCATGTCTCGAAAGAGACATGACTGACTGGGCAGAAGATTATCCCGCAGTAGGTTGCCATTGCTTTCTGCGGTAGACTGGTTGCCGACCAAGGCTATAGAACCCAGTCTGTCCTGCTATTTAACCCATAACTGGAAGGAAGGGACGGATTAATACCTTTCCCAATGGTATTTGCGCGTAAGTGAATACAATGGATTCAACTGGAATTCGAACTCGGCTCCCCGGTTTCTCATTCCGAGCCGATATCCACTGTACTACAACCCCAAAAAGCAGAAATGCGTGGCAGTTTTAAGACTATATAAAGCCTAGAATTTTGAACTGAAGAGACAAAGACTGGCTAACGACTCCCGATGTCCCCTTCGTATATGCGATAACTCTCCGGCTTCCCTTCTGCTTTGCACAAGCGTCACCAACGAAGAATAAAAGTACATTATATTTTTATACTAGCAGTAAAGCCCGGCGTTGCTCGGGTGTAATGAAAGCTTTAAAACTAATCCATGGCCCTGCAGCTAAGACTGTTTGGACGTTGGCACGAAAAACGTAGGTTGTTGAAAGGTTGATCTCGATGACGTAGAGCTTACTAAAATGAATGGATGTAAGTCAAATTTTGATTTCCGGTATCGATGTCAAATAAGCTTTCCGTTGTAAACTGAATTTTGAAGGCTAAATAAGTCCTTTGAGTAAATGGCATCATGGCTGAGACTAAGAACTACAATTATACCTACTTAGAGCAAAACCCGAAGCAAAAAACAAAATAAAAGGGATAAAAACCTGATTTTGATCAGACCCGATAAGATATCGCTGTATCGATTTACAATATCTGAGTGAAATAAGTCATTCAAGGATAAACTAACCTAAGTAAGTCCATAAAAACTTATCGTACCCATCGGGAGTAAAATTGGAGAAAATGAGCCATTTGAATGGCTGAATATCGGTTTTTGATCAGATTCGATAGAATATCGGGGCTATCGATTTTCGATATCATGGAAAATGAGTCGTCTGAGAAGATCTACTAATGTTTGAGACTAAAAACTATAATTCTGCCAAGTTAGAGCAAATTCTGCAGCAAGAACCACAATAAAATGGCTGAAATCCTGATCTTGATCAGACCTGCTCGGATATCGGGGTATCGAATTCCGACATCGGGGGTAAATAAAAAAGATCAGTACCCATATCCTGACCGGAAGCCTAAAGAATATCTGTGTGAAGTTTGGTGAGAATCGGATAAAAAATTGTGGATTTGTATAAAGGACATACACACACACACACACACACACACACACACACACACACACACAAACATCCTGCTCTTTATATATGTAGATATACATATGTTTCACGTTGTTTGTCCAGATCCAGCGGCAGCATATAACATAGAGGAGGGATCTGAACCCCCGACCCCCACAATCCCGGCCTTCGGGCTGGGGACACCAAATTAAGACCGAATAAGGCCAGTTTAAGACCAGTTTAGACCGGTTTTGAACCTATCCACCTGGGTGGATAGGTAATGTTTTGACCAGTACCTGGGCGTACGCGCTCAGGTTCCCCACGTTAGAAAAGACCTTGTGTCACATCTCTCTCAAGTGGGTGAGAAGGGAGCTGAAAATAAGAATGTTAATGAGCACGCTTTGCAAAATGGAACACGTCAAAATCCCTGTTGGGATTTGCGTGAATCTGATGGCGTTGCAATTGATTAAGATAAGAGTCAAGATGCGTGTTGTATTTTCGGCTCGAAACGAAAAATCAGAGAGCCGAGTTTGAATTCCAGTCTAATTTGTTGCTTTCACTTACTCTTGGGAAAGGTATTAATCCGTCGCATCTCCCTTGAAATCTATGAGTTAAATACAAAGTAACAAAAAATGTTCTGTCCGTTTTTTGATTAGTCATTGAATGAAGTTGAAATATATACGAAATGCTTGTAGCAATTGTTTTCAAATTCAGACAACCGGAAGTAGGAACATCAGACGTTATAAAAAACACACGCACCGTGCCCGGTCATCAGTTATAAGCCGGACAGCTGTGAGAAGGATGGAAGTGTCTAGAGATCTCATTTGGGGCTGTTTGCTTTACGACTTCAAAGTGGGCTTATCAGCAGCTGCATCAAGTCGCCGCATATGTCAAGGGTGTGGGGATAGTGCTGTGGATAAACGTACTGCAAGGCGTTGGTTTCGAAAATTCAAGTCGGGAGATTTGTCTCTCTATGATGAGCCTCGCAGTGGACGACCACAGGTCTTGAATGACGGAGTCCTGAAGGCGGCCATTGAAGGGGACAGTAGTCTAACGTGTGGTGAACTTGCGAGACAGTTCAACGTTTCCGATTAAACAGTTTGACTTCACCTGCAACGCCTAGGTAAGACGTACAAACTGAGCAAATGGGTTCAGCAAACGCTGTTAGAAGTTCACAAAATACAGCGAATGGCAGCCTGCGTATCGCTGTTTTCTCGCCACCATACCGCATCCTTATTCAATCAAGTGCTTACCAGTGATGAAAAGTGGGTGCTATACGAAACTCCCCAGCGTTCCAGACACTGGTTATCTCCTCAGGATGCTGTCCCTCTCACCGCAAGACAACCTATGCACCCACGCAAGATTATGTTTTGTGTCTGGTGAACAGGTCGTCAAGTGGTCCACTAAGAACTGCTACCAACGGGCCAAATTGTCACTGGAGACCTATATTCGCAGCAATTGAAACGTGTGCAGCAGGCATTGCGCCAGAAGGAGCCAGCACTGGTGAATCGCAAAGGTGTGCTTTTCCTCCATGACAACGCCAGGCCGCATGTCGCTCGAATGGTCAGGAATACCATACAGCAAATTGAGTGGGAGACTTTGCGCCGTACACCTTATTCCCCTGACCTTGCGCCATCCGATTACCACCTCTTCCACTCCCTGGATAATCATCTTCGTGGGCAATCCTTCACCAATGAAGCAGACTTACACAAAGCTCTCACGGACTTCTTTGCATCACCCCACCCACCGAGTTCTACCACAAGGGCATTGAACAGCTGGAAACACGTTGGCAGAAGGTGCTGAATGCCGATGGCGATTACATCGAAGACTAAATATAAGTTACTTATACTGTGAAGCGTTTTCTTTTTTCTTTTAAAAACGAACAAAACTTTTGGTTACCTTGTAGCAAGACAGACTGGGTTCACAGCCTTGACTGACAACTAGTTTACCGAAGAAAATAATGGCAACCTACTTCGGGAAAATCTTCTATCCAGTCAGTTATGTTTCTTTCGAGCTATGATCGCATAAGCATGTATCACTTAACTGACTAAAGAGTCCACGTAATTTTGAACAAGCCTTTTGCGATCGAATTAGCAATAATACTTCAATGAAATACAGCTTTTTTCCCCAATATTTCTCTTGTAGTCTTTGTCAATTACAGGTTATGGAAAATAAAACCAATAGGTACAGAAATAAAATACCTGGTTAGCGTTCTAACAGACGATAGAAAGTACGACAATGACATCCAAATGAAAAATGGCATAGCCAAGGATGCCTTCCAGAAGCTGAGTAAAGTATTAAGAGACATGAAAATTTTGCCGGAAACAAAGAAGAGAGTACTGGATTGTCATGTGATGTCTGTCCTTCAATATGGCAGCGAATGCTTGACAATCTCATCAAAGACGAAGGAAAGACTTGAAACAACTGAAATATGGTTCTACAGAAGGGTACTGAGGATACCATTGACAGAACATGTGAGCAACGACGAGGTTTTGGAGAGGATGGACACCAAAAGGAAACTGATATTTAACATCAGGAAAAGACAGATGAAATTAATGTAATGAAGAAAGAAGGCTTGGAGAATCTTATACTCGCGAGATTGATAGAAGAAGGAAGAGATAAAAGGAAGCAACGAGCGATATATTTGATAGACTTGAACAGATGGGTGATGGATCCGGGGTTGAGCAGTATAACAATATATCCATCACGAACTGAGTGAATACATATATATATATATAAACTTATTTATAAATGAAACTTTGTCTGTGCGTGTGTGTCTGTGTGTGTGTGTGTGTGTGTGTGTGTGTGTGTGTGTGTGTGTGTGTGTGTGTGTATCCGTTACCTATAGACTCCGAAACGGCTGAACCAATTTTCTTGAAATTTTACACAGTTGTACTATAAGCGTCTGGTGAGTGTTCTTAGCTTGGTTTTGTGTCGAGGTACACCCGATAAATATCGAAAATCGATAATCGAAAAAATCGAGTTACAGAAGAAGTGGTCCGATTTGAATCAAATTTGATACACTCATAGACAAAGACATAAGAAACGATAGAAGTTTCAAGGTTGCAGTTCTTACAATAGTGTAGAAAATAGATAATATATATATATAAAAGGCAAGATGTTTGTGTGTGTGTCTCTTTATCTGCCTGTATGTCTGTATTTTTTTTTTTTTTCAGCTCTTTTATTTTAGTTTTTGCTTCGGGTTTGTCTCTAAGTAGGTATAATTGTAGTTCTTAGTCTCAGACTTGATACCATTTACTCAGAGGACTTATTTAGCCTTCAAAATTCAGTTTACGACGAAAAAAAACTTATTTGATATCGATACCAGGAAATGAAAATTTGACTTACATCCATTCATTTTTCTTTCAGTCTACGGTTTCGCTTTAACTGGAAACAACTATTGCTTTTTAGTCTTTCGTGCCAACGTCCAAAGAGTCTGAGCTCCAGGACCATGGATAAGTTTTAAAGCTTTCATTACACCCGAGCAACGCCGGGCTATACTGCTTGTATATATATATATATATATATATATATATATATAGTACGATGAGTAAATTGTTGCCATTTTATCTTTTTAATTTTTCACATGCATGTTGTTTGTTTTCGATTTTGTCGACTGCACAGCATAATAGGAACAGTTTGGCACTGAGAAAAAAGCACCATGACACAATTCACTCTGTCAGGAATTCAGAAACGTTATGCTGTACTGCTTAGCATTTGCGCTGAAAGCTCCAATACAAACATTTCAGAGTGTTTGGGTGTTGACCTGAGGACAATGGAGAGTTTGAGTTTGAGTTTTGTTTAATAACATATCAACCTCTGTGTGTTATTTAATGCCAAAAAGTGGTGGTTAAGTTCATTTTTTTATGTTTGGTTAAAGGGAGAAGGTTGATTTAGTCAGATTTTGATGATTTGTTTTTGTTGTTTTTATTCTTTTTTATTTTAGAAAACTAAAAATGTCTTCTAGTTTTGTATTCAAAAATGTTTTGCTGATAATTTTTTTTCAACTTCAAAAATGTGCTATGGTAATATTTTTTTTCTTCAAATACTTATTCTTGGTAATATTTTTCATTCAAAAATGCATATTTTTCTATAAAATTTCCATTCCCCGGGTGAATTTAGTCTAAACATTTCCCGCCTTCAATGTAGGATAATGGAAAGTTCTTTCCGTGTTGTTATAGTAACATTACAATTTGCTTTGTTCTTATTGCGCAGAACTGGGAGAAGTAGCCGTTCGGAAACTTCTTGATTTTATACACAACTGCGCATGCGTGCACCTCAGATGTAGGCGAGCGTATGACACGACAAAGATTTCAAAATTAACTTAAAGTCTATTTTTATGTATATATTACCACAAAAGTGCATTTTGAACCCAGTTTGGGTGGGGTAACTGTTTACCCATAGCAGGGACCCTAACAGGTGCTACCCATCCGGGTCAGGGTGGATCTGAGAACAACAGCAATTAAGAGTTGGTTCCATGCTACTCAGAACCTCCCAATCAGAGACGTTGCTGCCGGATGCAGTTTACCGTCATGCCCGAAACTGAGGACAATGAAGAGGATTTGAAAAGATTTGGATGAGTGTAATGGTGATCACGGAGATAAGACTGCTCTCAAAACACACTCTGATTGTTCTGATGAGTAAAGAACATCTGAATTTGTCGGAGAGAGACACAAACTCAACACAGAAGCCTACATCGTGCTGCTCTGAGTAAAGTGGAGGTCTTCTGGAAAACTCTGTCTGGTAACAGGATGCTGCACCATGTCACACACACACACACACATATATATATATATATATGTGTGTGTGTGTGTGTGTGTGTGTGTGTGTGTGTGTGTGTGTGTGTTACAAAATAAAATCCTCATATTTACATTGATAAAGTCCCGCAGGAGACGAGACGTGTTGGTAAAGAACATTTCATTTTTGTTTTTATTCACCTACACACACACACACATATATATATATATATATATATATATATATATATATATATATGTACATGATATATATATATATATATATATATATATATATATATATATGAGGTCGCAGGTTCGATTCCTGCCGAATGACACAAATTTTCGTAACGAAAATTTATCGTAAATAATCAGCCCGGTAAAAATAAATATATCATACTGTTTGATTCTAAAGAGAATATCTACTTAAATACGAGTATCATAAAAAATAATGATCAAACAAATCATTATATATATATATATATATATATATATATATATATATATATATAAATCGTAGCCTGACAATAAAAAACGATTTATTTTACTCAACAGAAATGAGCATAATCTTCTTCTTCCATATCAGTGTATAATATACTGCCGCTGGCTCTCTGGACAAACAATGTGGAATATGTATGTATAAAAATATAATCTTATATTTGTATTCTTCACTGGTAACGCTTCTGCGGAGCAGGAGGACAGCCGAGAGAGTGACGCACAAGAGGAGCCGTCGAAAGTCGGAAACCAGCGGTAGTTCTCTGCTTCTTCAGTTAGCAGGAGATCTCTGACTTCAGCCAAAAACCCTGGACATTAAGTTCAAAATTCCTACGCATTTTTGCTTTTTCGGGTTATTTGACGTCACCTACAGCCAGATACATCTGTCAATCATCTTCGCCGGCTTTCGCCTTTCTAGCCGGTTGTCCCGCCGACACCATCTACAACCGGATACATTTTTGAAACATCTCTTTGTTGTTCAAGGTAATACATTACAAGTACACTTAATCTATGTGCGTTGTTGTGCAGGATATGTGTTGTGTTGCAGTGGATATCGACTCGGAACGAGAAATCTGAGAACTGAGTTCGAATTCCACTTGAATACGTTGCATTCACATAATCGTAACTCCCCTGGGAAAGGTATTAATCCGTCAACTCTCCCTCCAGTTATGTGTTAAATAACAGAACAGACTGGGTTCTATAGCCTTGACTGGCTACCAGTCTACCGCAGAAAGTAATGGCAACCTACTACGGGAAAATATTCTACCCAGTCAGTTATCTCTTTCGAGATATGATCACCCAAGCGTGTATCATGTATGACACTTAACTGAATGAGTAAATATAATAGTTGGAAAAATAAGTAAAGCTTCCACTGGTCATGAAGTGAGGGATTTGTTTTCTATTGTTATAAAGTAATAAACTGATCCCCCACTTTTTATACTTATTAATATAATAATTAAATCCGTCTCTTCTCCCTCCAACCATGGTTTAATAGCAAGACAGATTGGGTTTTATAGCCTTGGCTGACAACCAGTCTACCGCAGAAAGTAATGGCAATCTACTACGAGAAAACATTCTGCTCAGTCAGTCATGTCAATTTCGGGACATGATCGTCCAAGCGCTTATCTCGTATAGCAATTAACTGACTGACACTTAATCTAACGTTTTCCAGTTAGACACATTGAGCGCTATACAGCATAAATTGAATTTTTTTCAACCTCATATATATATATATATATATGTGTGTGTGTGTGTGTGTGTGTGTGTGTGTGTGTGTGTGTGAACATGTTACGGAAATTAACGAAGATTAACGAAACTTGGTTATAAACAACCGACAATTTTATCGTTACTCGTATTTAATAAAAATAAAAAATAATGTTCAAACAAATCATTTCAAATTGTCGGTTGTTTATAACCAAGTTTCGTTAATCTTCGTTAATTTCCGTAACATGTCTACATTTGTTGATATTACGATACATTTCAGAGCAGATATGGTTGTTGCGATAAATCGAAAACTGTGTTATATAGGCTTGATTAAAACCTCGGTTAGACTGAAGGTCATTCGTGATCGAGAGGTCTAACACGTGCCAGATCATATGGTAGCTTCCCCTATCTGGATAGGGGTCGCAGGTTCGAATCCTGCCGAATGACACACATTTTCGTAATAAAACTGTATCGTAAATAATCAGGCCGGTAGATATAAATATATAATATTGTTTAATTAAAAACAGAATATCTACTTAAATACGAATATCGATAGAAAATAAAAAATAATGTTCAAAACATATATATATATATATATATATGAAATTACAAATTCATTACAAATTGTCGGTTGCGTTAAATTTCGTTAAATTTCGTTATTTTCCGTAACATGTTTACATTTGTTTGACATTACGATACATTACAGAGCAGATATGGTTTGTTTACGATGGATCGAAAATTGTGTTATATAAGCATGATAAAAACCTCGTCTGATCAAGAGGCTATTCATGGTCGAGTGGTAAAGACAGTACCAGATCAAATGGTAGGTTCCCCTATGTAAATAGAGGTAGCAGGTTCGAATCCCGCTGGATAGCACACATTTTCGCAATAAAATTTATCGTGAAATAATCAGGCCGGTAGATATAAATATAAAATACTGTTTCATTAAAAAAAAACAGAATATCTACTTAAATACGAGTATCGGTAACAAATAATGTTCAAAATAATTCATTACAAATTGTCGGTTGCTTATAACCAAGTTTCGTTAAATTTCGTTAATTTCCGTAACATGTTTACAATATATATATATATATGCGTTTGTGTTATAGGTCCTGATCTAGCATCTCGGCTTCAGTAACTTTTCCACCACCACATGGCTTCCCTGTGTTTTATCTACAAATGTTTTTATGGTAATTATTCTGATGTGCTTTCCTCTTTGGTACCTAGACTTTACGAATTTAAGCTCAGTGCTAGATTGGCAGATAGGTCTCATAATTTTAAAGTTGTAATTTCTGGGTGTAACCGTAAGTACGATGCTAACTGTTTCTTCTCTCACAACGCTCAGTTCCTTCCAGCTTCTTGCTTTCCAGGAAACATTGATCTTCAAAAGTGTATTACGGTGTAAATTCCTGTTTTATACTGTTGCCCTTTCTTAATAATGTTTATCTTTATCTTGTTTTGTTTTTTGTTTTGTTTTGTTTTTTTCTTTCAAAGTTACTCCCCCCACCTGCACATCTTAGTAGGGCTTACGACCTATCACCGAAGTTAAGCAACGTTGAGCCTGGTCAGTACTTAGATGGGTGACCACTTGGGAATACCAGGTGCTGTAAGCGTTTAGTGACGGATGAGCGTGCTTACGGCCATATCACGTTGAATACACCGGTTCTCACTCGATCACCGAAGTTAAGCAACGTTGAGCCTGGTCAGTATTTAGATGGGTGACCGCTTGGGAATACCAGGTGCTGTAAGCGTTTAGTGACGGATGAGCGTGCTTACAGCCATATCACGTTGAATACACCGGTTTTCACTCGATCACCGAAGTTAAGCAACGTTGAGCCTGGTCAGTACTTAGATGGGTGACCACTTAGGAATACCAGGTGCGTTAAGCATATAGTGACGGATGTGCGTTGTGGTGCAGTGGATGTCGGCTCGGAAAGAGGAATCGGTGAGCCGAGTTCGAATTCCAGTTGAATACCCTGCATTCACTTAAGCACTGGTACCCTTGGGAAAGGTATTAATCCGTCCCTTGCCTCCAGTTATGGGTTAAATAACAAGGGTAGGACTTTGGGACCCTGCCCTTAAAAAAACAAATCCCAATGAATCTTGATACACGAAAAAGAAAAAAGTATTACTAGACACAAAAACTTATATAAACAACAATAAATTGTTGAAAGAAAAATGGTATTACCAGCGGTAAATAAATAAAGTTTAGTTGGCAATAAATGACCCGCCGAGGTTGATTTGCCATAAAAAAAAAAACAACCAAACAACATTTTAGTGGTTTTATTGCCACGGTTGGGGTGAAATGATTAAATAAATTAAAATTGTGGACATGTAAAATACACTGTAGAAATAATAGTAGTATTGATGATGATGTTAGTGATAGCTTTATTATTTCAAGTCATTATTATGATTCATTCGCTTAAGTTAATTTTGAAATCTTTGTCGTGTCATACGCTCGCCTACATCTGAGGTGCACGCATGCGCAGTTGTGTATAAAATCAAGAAGTTTCCGAACGGCTACTTCTCCCAGTTCTGCGCAATAAGAACAAAGCAAATTGTAATGTTACTATAACAACACGGAAAGAACTTTCCATTATCCTACATTGAAGGCGGGAAATGTTTAGACTGAATTCTCCCGGGGAATGGAAATTCAATACATTGGCCACGGATTTCTCTTGAGGCTACACCAACAACTTTAATGTATCAAAACAATACAACACCACGAAACTTTCTACTTATCAAAAGCTATAATAACTCTATGTTGATTCTCATCAATCCTTGACAGTTAACGGTCACTTTCTTCCCGAGCGGTAATTATGTCTCAATGCAAAAAGAAATGGTGATTTATTTCTATATTAAAATTAGTGCCGAACCGTTCTTACTGATAAAAGACGAAAGAACTGCATTGAAATTCTCTTATATGGGAAAATATAATATTTCTATATTAAAATTAGTACCAAATCATTTCTACAGAAAAAGAACTAGAGAACTTAATTTAGAGTCTCATACATTGAAAAATATAATATTCCTATATTAAAATTAGTGCCGAACCGTTCTTACCGATAAAAGACGAAAGAACTGCATTGAAATTCTCTTATATGGGAAAATATAATATTTCTATATTAAAATTAGTACCAAATCATTTCTAGAGAAAAAGAACTACAGAACTTAATTTCGATTCTCATACATTGTAAAATATAATATTTCTATATTAAAATTAGTGCCGAAACGTTCTTACTGATAAAAGACGAAAGAACTGCATTGAAATTCTCTTATATGAGAAAATATAATATTTCTATATTAAAATTAGTACCAAATCATTTCTACAGAAAAAGAACTAGAGAACTTAATTTAGAGTCTCATACCTTGAAAAATATAATATTTCTATATTAAAATTAGTGCCGAAACGTTCTTACTGATAAAAGACGAAAGAACTGCATTGAAATTCTCTTATATGGGAAAATATAATATTTCTATATTAAAATTAGTACCAAATCATTTCTACAGAAAAAGAACTAGAGAACTTAATTTCGATTCTCATACATTGTAAAATATAATATTTCTATATTAAAATTAGTGCCGAAACGTTCTTACTGATAAAAGACGAAAGAACTGCATTGAAATTCTCTTATATGGTAAAATATAATATTTCTATATTAAAATTAGTACCAAATCATTTCTACAGAAAAAGAACTAGAGAACTTAATTTCGATTCTCATACATTGTAAAATATAATATTTCTATATTAAAATTAGTGCCGAAACGTTCTTACTGATAAAAGACGAAAGAACTGCATTGAAATTCTCTTATATGGTAAAATATAATATTTCTATATTAAAATTAGTACCAAATCATTTCTACAGAAAAAGAACTAGTGAACTTAATTTAGAGTCTCATACCTTGAAAAATATAATATTTCTATATTAAAATTAGTGCCGAACCGTTCTTACTGATAAAAGACGAAAGAACTGCATTGAAATTCTCTTATATGGGAAAATATAATATTTCTATATTAAAATTAGTACCAAATCATTTCTACAGAAAAAGAACTAGAGAACTTAATTTAGAGTCTCATACCTTGAAAAATATAATATTTCTATATTAAAATTAGTGCCGAACCGTTCTTACTGATAAAAGACGAAAGAACTGCATTGAAATTCTCTTATATGGTAAAATATAATATTTCTATATTAAAATTAGTACCAAATCATTTCTACAGAAAAAGAACTAGAGAACTTAATTTCGATTCTCATACATTGTAAAATATAATATTTCTATATTAAAATTAGTGCCGAAACGTTCTTACTGATAAAAGACGAAAGAACTGCATTGAAATTCTCTTATATGGTAAAATATAATATTTCTATATTAAAATTAGTACCAAATCATTTCTACAGAAAAAGAACTAGAGAACTTAATTTCGATTCTCATACATTGTAAAATATAATATTTCTATATTAAAATTAGTGCCGAAACGTTCTTACTGATAAAAGACGAAAGAACTGCATTGAAATTCTCTTATATGGGAAAATATAATATTTCTATATTAAAATTAGTACCAAATCATTTCTACAGAAAAAGAACTAGTGAACTTAATTTAGAGTCTCATACCTTGAAAAATATAATATTTCTATATTAAAATTAGTGCCGAACCGTTCTTACTGATAAAAGACGAAAGAACTGCATTGAAATTCTCTTATATGGGAAAATATAATATTTCTATATTAAAATTAGTACCAAATCATTTCTACAGAAAAAGAACTAGAGAACTTAATTTAGAGTCTCATACCTTGAAAAATATAATATTTCTATATTAAAATTAGTGCCGAAACGTTCTTACTGATAAAAGACGAAAGAACTGCATTGAAATTCTCTTATATGGTAAAATATAATATTTCTATATTAAAATTAGTACCAAATCATTTCTACAGAAAAAGAACTAGAGAACTTAATTTCGATTCTCATACATTGTAAAATATAATATTTCTATATTAAAATTAGTGCCGAAACGTTCTTACTGATAAAAGACGAAAGAACTGCATTGAAATTCTCTTATATGGTAAAATATAATATTTCTATATTAAAATTAGTACCAAATCATTTCTACAGAAAAAGAACTAGAGAACTTAATTTAGAGTCTCATACCTTGAAAAATATAATATTTCTATATTAAAATTAGTGCCGAACCGTTCTTACTGATAAAAGACGAAAGAACTGCATTGAAATTCTCTTATATGGGAAAATATAATATTTCTATATTAAAATTAGTACCAAATCATTTCTACAGAAAAAGAACTAGAGAACTTAATTTAGAGTCTCATACCTTGAAAAATATAATATTTCTATATTAAAATTAGTGCCGAAACGTTCTTACTGATAAAAGACGAAAGAACTGCATTGAAATTCTCTTATATGGTAAAATATAATATTTCTATATTAAAATTAGTACCAAATCATTTCTACAGAAAAAGAACTAGAGAACTTAATTTAGAGTCTCATACCTTGAAAAATATAATATTTCTATATTAAAATTAGTGCCGAAACGTTCTTACTGATAAAAGACGAAAGAACTGCATTGAAATTCTCTTATATGGGAAAATATAATATTTCTATATTAAAATTAGTACCAAATCATTTCTACAGGAAAAGAACTAGAGAACTTAATTTAGAGTCTCATACCTTGAAAAATATAATATTTCTATATTAAAATTAGTGCCGAACCGTTCTTACCGATAAAAGACGAAAGAACTGCATTGAAATTCTCTTATATGGGAAAATATAATATTTCTATATTAAAATTAGTACCAAATCATTTCTACAGAAAAGAACTAGAGAACTTAATTTAGAGTCTCATACCTTGAAAAATATAATATTTCTATATTAAAATTAGTGCCGAAACGTTCTTACTGATAAAAGACGAAAGAACTGCATTGAAATTCTCTTATATGGGAAAATATAATATTTCTATATTAAAATTAGTACTAAATCATTTCTACAGAAAAAGGACTAGAGAACTTAATTTAGAGTCTCATACGTCGAAAAATATAATATTTCTATATTAAAATTAGTGCCAAATTTTTCCTACTAATAAAAGACGAGCGAACTGCATTTAAAATCTCCTACGTGGAAAAATATAATATTTCTATATTAAAATTAATACCAAATCATTTCTACGGTATAAAGATGAGAGAAAGGCATTTAGAGACTCATACATCGGAAAATATAATATATTTATATCAAAATTATTACCAAATTATTTCTACAAAAACGACGAGGGAACTCCATTTAGAGTGTCATACGTCGATAGATATATAAATATTTCATATTAAAATTAATACCAAATCATTTCTACAACAAAAAAAAGAGAAATCTGCATTTAGTGTCTCATACGTCGGAAATTATAATACTTCTATATTAAAATTATTGGCAAATAATTTCTACAAAAAAAGACAACAAAACTTAATTTGGAGTCTGAAAATAAATTGCTATATTAAAAATATTACAAAATCATTTCTACAAAAAAAAATTCGAGAGAACTGCATGTATAGTATAATACGTCGGAAAATATATTTCTTTCTTTAATATTAGAACCAAATTATTTTTACAAAAAAAAGAACGAGATAACTGCATTTAGAATCTCGGACATGACAGAATATAATATTGCCATATTAAAATTAGTACAAAATTACTCCTACAGGGGAAAAAAACGAGAGAACTGCATTTATAGTCACCTACATGGGAGAATATATTTCTCTATTAAAGTTATTACCAAATTATTCTTACAGAAAAAAGGTCAAATAAACTAAATTTACAGTCTCATACGTCGGATAATATAAAATTTCTATATCAAAATTAGTACCAAATCATTCCTACAGAAAATGAACGAGAGAACTGCATTCAATTTCTCCCAGATGGGGGAATATAATATTTCTATATTACAATTAGTACCAACTCATCCCTACAAAAAGGAAACAGAGAACTGTATTTAAGAATCCCCTACATGGCCGAAAATAATATTTCCATATTAAATTAGTACCAAATCATCCCTACAAAAGAGCAAGGAGACATATTTAAGAATCCCCTACATATGACCCAGGATATAATATTTCCGTATTAAAATTAGTACCAAATCATCCACAAAGGAAACAAAGAACTGTATTAAGAATCCCTACCTTGGCCGAATATAATATTTCCATATTAGAATTAGTACCAAATCGTCCCTACAAAAAGGAAACAAAAGAACTGTATTTAAGAATCCCCTACATAGCCGAATATAATATTTCCATATTAAAATTAGTACCAAATCATCCCTACAAAAGGAAACAAAAAGAACTGTATTAAGAATCCCCTACATGGCCGAATATGTCTTCCATAATAAAGAATTCAGTACCAAATCATCCCTAAAATGGAAACAAGAACTGTATTAAGAATCCCCTACATGGCCGAATATAATGTTTCCATATTAAAATTAAAATTACCAAATCATCCCTACAAAAAGGAAACAAAGAACTGTATTAAGAATCCCCTACATGGCCGAATGTAACTTATTTCCATATTAAAATTAGTACCAAATCATCCCTACAAAATGGAAACAAAAGAACTGTATTAAGAATCCCACATGGCCGAATATAATATTTCCATATTAAAATTAGTACCAAATCATCCCTACAAAAAGGAAACAAAAGAACTGTATTAAGAATCCCCTACATGGCCGAATATAATATTTCCATATTAAAATTAGTACCAAATCATCCCTACAAAATGGAAACAAAAGAACTGTATTAAGAATCCCCTACATGGCCGAATATAATATTTCATATTAAAATTAGTACCAAATCAATATCCCTACAAAAAGAAACAAAAGAACTGTATTAAGAATCCCTACATGGACGAATATAATATTCCTATTAAAATTAGTACCAAATCATCCCTACAAAATGGAAACAAAGAACATATTAGAATCCCCTACACATGGCCGAATATAATATTTCCATATTAAAATTAGTACCAAATCATCCCTACAAAAAAGGAAACAAAAGAACTGTATTAGAATCCCCTACTTGTGAATACTAATATTTCCATATTAAAATTAGTACCAAATCATCCCTACAAAATGGAAACAAAAGAACTGTATTAAGAATCCCTGTGGCCGAATATAATATTTCCATATTAAAATTAATTTTAAATCATCCCTACAAAAAACAAAAGAACTGTATTAGAATCCCCTACATGGCCGAATATAATATTTCCATATTAAAATTAGTACCAAATCATCCCTACAAAATGGAAACAAAAGAACTGTATTAGAATCCCCTACATGGCCGAATATAATATTTCCATATTAAAATTAGTATAAGTCATCCCTACAAAAAGGAAACAAAAGAACTGTATTAAGAATCCCCTACATGGCCGAATATAATGTTCCATATTAAAATTAGTACCAAATCATCCCTACAAAATGGAAACAAGAAGCATATTAGAATCACACTACATGGCCGAATATAATATTTCCATATTAAAATTAGTACCAAATCATTCCTACAAAAAAGGAAACAAAAGAACTGTATTAAGAATCCCTACATGGCCGAATATAATATTTCCATATTAAAATTAGTACCAAATCATCCCTACAAAGAAACAAAAGTATGTGTAAGTCCCTACATGGCCGAATATAATATTTCCATATTAAAATTGGTTTCAAATCATCCCTACAAAATGGAACTCAAAGAACTATGACCGAATCCCTACATGGCCGAATATAATATTTCCATATTAAAATTAGTACCAAATCATCCCTACAGAATGGAAACAAAGAACTTGTATTAAGAATCCCCTACATGGCCGAATATAATATTTCCATAGTAAGATATTACCAAATCATCCCTACCACAAAAGAAACAAAAGAACTGTATTAAGAATCCCCTGCATGGCCGAATATAATAAAACTTATTAGCCAAAATTGGTAAATCATCCCTACAAAAAGGAAAAAAAAGAACTGTATTAAGAATCCCCTACATGGCCGAATATAATATTTCCATATTAAAATTAGTACCAAATCATCCCTACAAAAAGGAAACAAAAGAACTGTATTAAGAATCCCCTACATGGCCGAATATAATATTTCCATATTAAAATTAGTACCAAATCATCCCTACAAAAAGGAAACAAAAGAACTGTATTAAGAATCCCCTACATGGCCGAATATAATATTTCCATATTAAAATTAGTACCAAATCATCCCTACAAAATGGAAACAAAAGAACTGTATTAAGAATCCCCTACATGGCCGAATATAATATTTCCATATTAAAATTAGTACCAAATCATCCCTACAAAAAGGAAACAAAAGAACTGTATTAAGAATCCCCTACATGGCCGAATATAATATTTCCATATTAAAATTAGTACCAAATCATCCCTACAAAAAGGAAACAAAAGAACTGTATTAAGAATCCCCTACATGGCCGAATATAATATTTCCATATTAAAATTAGTACCAAATCATCCCTACAAAAAGGAAACAAAAGAACTGTATTAAGAATCCCCTACATGGCCGAATATAATATTTCCATATTAAAATTAGTACCAAATCATCCCTACAAAATGGAAACAAAAGAACTGTATTAAGAATCCCCTACATGGCCGAATATAATATTTCCATATTAAAATTAGTACCAAATCATCCCTACAAAAAGGAAACAAAAGAACTGTATTAAGAATCCCCTACATGGCCGAATATAATATTTCCATATTAAAATTAGTACCAAATCATCCCTACAAAATGGAAACAAAAGAACTGTATTAAGAATCCCCTACATGGCCGAATATAATATTTCCATATTAAAATTAGTACCAAATCATCCCTACAAAAAGGAAACAAAAGAACTGTATTAAGAATCCCCTACATGGCCGAATATAATATTTCCATATTAAAATTAGTACCAAATCATCCCTACAAAATGGAAACAAAAGAACTGTATTAAGAATCCCCTAGATGGCCGAATATAATATTTCCATATTAAAATTAGTACCAAATCATCCCTACAAAAAGTAAAAAAGAACTGTAATAAGAATCCCCCCCATGGCCGAATATAATATTTCCATATTAAAATTAGTACCAAATCATCCCTACAAAATGGAAACAAAAGAACTGTATTAGAATCCCCTACATGGCCGAATATAATATTTCCATATTAAAATTAGTACCAAATCATCCCTACAAAGAAACAAAAGAACTGTATTAAGAATCCCCTACATGGCCGAATATAATATTTCCATATTAGAAGTTAGTACCAAATCATCCCTACAAAATGAAACAAAAGAACTGTATTAAGAATCCTACATACGTGAATATAATATTTCCATATTAAAATTAGTACCAAATCATCCCTACAAAAGGAAACAAAAAGAACTGTATTAAGAATCCCCTACATGGCCGAATATAATATTTCCATATTAAAATTAGTACCAAATCATCCCTACAAAATGGAAACAAAAGAACTGTATTAAGAATCCCCTACATGGCCGAATATAATATTTCCATATTAAAATTAGTACTTAAATCATCCCTACAAAAAAAGGAAACAAAAGAACTGTATTAAGATCCCCCTACATGGCCGAATATAATATTTCCATATTAAAATTAGTACCAAATCATCCCTACAAAAAGGAAACAAAAGAACTGTATTAGAATCCCCTACACAGCCGAATAAATATTTCCATATTAAATTAGTACCAAATCATTCCTACAAAAACAAAAAAGACATATTAAGAATCCCCTACATGGCCGAATATAATATTTCCATATTAAAATTAGTACCAAATCATCCCTACAAAAGAAACAAAAGAACTGTTATTAAGAATCCCCTACATGACAGCTATAATATTTCCATATTAAATTAGTACCAAATCATCCCTACAAAATGGAAACAAAAGAACTGTGTGTAAGAATCCCCTACATGGCCGAATATAATATTTCCATATTAAAATTAGTACAAATCATCCCTACAAAATGGAAACAAAAGAACTGTGTTAAGAATCCCTACGGCCGAATATAATATTTCCATATTAAAATTATTACCAAATCATCACAAAGAAACAAAAGAACTGTATTAAGAATCCCCTACATGGCCGAATATAATATTTTCCATATTAAAATTAGTACCAAATCATCCCTACAAAAAAGGAAACAAAAGAACTGTATTAGAATCCCCTACATGGCCGAATATAATATTTCCCTTAAAATTAGTACCAAATCATCCCTACAAAAAAGGAAACAAAAGAACTGTATTAAGAATCCCTACATGACAGAGCCAATATTTCCATATTAAAATTAGTACCAAATCATCCCTAAAAAGGAAACAAAAGAACTGTATTAAGAATCCCCTACATGGCCGAATATAATATTTCCATATTAAAACAAATGCAAATCATCCCTACAAATGAAACAAAAGAACTGTATTAAAGATCACAGCCGAATATAATATTTCTGTTAAAATTAGTACCGTCATACCTACAAAGAAACAAAAGAACTGTATTCTTAAGATCCCTACATGGCCGAATATAATATTTCCATATTAAAATTAGTACCAAATCATCCCTACAAAAAGGAAACAAAAGAACTGTATTAAGAATCCCCTACATGGCCGAATATAATATTTCCATATTAAAATTAGTACCAAATCATCCTACAAAAACAAAAGAACTGTATTAAGAATCCCCTACATGGCCGAATATAATATTTCTGTTAAAATTAGTACCAAATCATCTAAAAGGAAACAAAAAGAACTGTATTAAGAATCCCCTACATGGCTGAATATAATATTTCCATATTAAAATTATACCAAATCATCCCTACAAAAATGGAAACAAAAGAACTGTATTAAGAATCCCCTACATGGCCACCGAATATAATATTTCCATATTAAAATGAAGTACTCAAAATCATCCCTACAAAAAGGAAACAAAAGAACTGTATTAAGAATCCCTACATGGCCGAATATAATATTTCCATATTAAAATTAGTACCAAATCATCCCTACAAAAGGAAACAAAAGAACTGTATTAAGAATCCCCTACATGGCCGAATATAATATTTCCATATTAAAATTAGTACCAAATCATCCCTACAAAAAGGAAACAAAAGAACTGTATTAAGAACTCTACATGGCCGAATATAATATTTCCATATTAAAATTAGTACCAAATCATCCCTACAAAAAGGAAACAAAAAGAACTGTATTAAAATCCCCTACATGGCCGAATATAATATTTCCATATTAAAATTAGTACCAAATCATCCCTACAAAAGGAAACAAAAGAACTGTATTAAGAACTTTACATGGCCGCGTATAATATTTCCATATTAAAATTAGTACCAAATCATCCCTACAAAAGGAAACAAAAGAACTGTATTAAGAACTTCACATGGCCGAATATAATATTTCCAATATTAAAATTAGTACCAAATCATCCCTACAAAAAGGAAACAAAAGAACTCGTATTAAGAATCCCCACATGGCCGAATATAATATTTCCATATTAAAATTAGTACCAAATCATCCCTACAAAATGGAAACAAAAGAACTGTATTAAGAATCCCCTACATGGCTGAATATAATATTTCCATATTAAAATTAGCACTAAATCATCCCTACAAAATGGAAACAAAAGAACTGTATTAAGAATCTCACATGGCCGAATATAATATTTCCATATTAAAATTAGCACCAAATCATCCCTACAAAATGGAAACAAAAGAACTCTATTAAGAATCCCCTACATGGCCGAATATAATATTTCAATATTAAAATTAGTACCAAATCATCCCTACAAAAAGGAAACAAAAGAACTGTATTAAGAATCCCCTACATGGCTGAATATAATATTTCCATATTAAAATTAGTACCAAATCATCCCTACAAAATGGAAACAAAAGAACTGTATTAAGAATCCCCTTACATGGCCGAATATAATATTTCCATATTAAAATTAGTACCAAATCATCCCTACAAAAAGGAAACAAAAGAACTGTATTAAGAATCCCCTACATGGCTGAATATAATATTTCCATATTAAAATTAGCACCAAATCATCCCTACAAAATGGAAACAAAAGAACTGTATTAAGAACTCCCTCACATGGCTGAACAATATAATATTTCCATATTAAAATTAGTACCAAATCATCCCTACAAAAGGAAACAAAAGAACTGTATTAAGAATCCCCTACATGGCCGAATATAATATTTCCATATTAAAATTAGTACCAAATCATCCCTACAAAAAGGAAACAAAAGAACTGTATTAAGAACTCTCTACATGGCCGAATATAATATTTCCATATTAAAATTAGTACCAAATCATCCCTACAAAAAGGAAACAAAAGAACTGTATTAAGAATCCTTACATGGCCGAATATAATATTTCCATATTAAAATTAGTACCAAATCATCCCTACAAAAAGGAAACAAAAAGAACTGTATTAAGAATCCCCTACATGGCTGCATATAATATTTCCATATTAAAATTAGTACCAAATCATCCCTACAAAAGGAAATAAAGAACTGTATTAAGAATCCCCTACATGGCTGAATATAATATTTCCATATTAAAATTAGTAACAAATCATCCCTACAAAAAGGAAACACAAAAGAACTGTATTAAGAACTCTACATGGTCAAAAATATAATATTTCCATAATAAAATTAGTACCAAATCATCCCTACAAAATGGAAACAAAAGAACCTATTAAGAACTTCTACATGGCTGAATATAATATTTCCATATTAAAACTAGTACCAAATCATCCCTACAAAAAGGAAACAAAAGAACTGTATTAAGAACTTCTACATGGCCGAATATAATATTTCCATATTAAAATTAGTACCAAATCATCCCTACAAAATGGAAACAAAAGAACTGTATTAAGAATCCCCTTACATGGCTGAATATAATATTTCCATATTAAAATTAGTACCAAATCATCCCTAGCAAAAGGAAACAAAAGAACTGTATTAAGAATCCTCATATGGCTGAATATAATATTTCCATATTAAAATTAGTACCAAATCATCCCTACAAAATGGAAACAAAAAAGAACTGTATTAAGAATCCCCTACATGGCCGGAATATAATATTTCCATATTAAAATTAGTACCAAATCATCCCTACAAAAAGGAAACAAAAGAACTGTATTAAGAACTTCTACATGGCTGAATATAATATTTCCATATTAAAATTAGTACCAAATCATCCCTAACAAAATGGAAACAAAAGAACTGTATTAAGAATCCCCACATGGCCGAATATAATATTTCCATATTAAAATTAGTACCAAATCATCCCCACAAAAAGGAAACAAAAGAACTGTATTAAGAATCCCTACATGGCCGAATATAATATTTCCATATTAAAATTAGTACCAAACCATCCCTACAAAATGGAAACAAAAGAACTGTATTAAGAATCCCTACATGGCCGAATATAATATTTCCATATTAAAATTAGGCACTAAATCATCCCTACAAAAAGGAAACAAAGAACTGTATTAAGAATCCCCCACATGGCCGAATATAATATTTCCATATTAAAATTAGTACCAACTCATCCCTACAAAATGGAAACAAAAGAACTGTATTAAGAATCCCCTACATGGCCGAATATAATATTTCCATATTAAAATTAGTACCAAATCATCCCTACAAAAAGGAAACAAGAGAACTGTATTAAGAAACCCCTACATGGCCGAATATAATATTTCCATATTAAAATTAGTACCAAACTTATCCTACAAAAAGGAAACAAAAGAACTGTATTAAGAATCCCCTACATGGCCGAATATAATATTTCCATATTAAAATTAGTACCAAATCATCCCTACAAAAAGGATACAAAAGAACTGTATTAAGAATCCCCACATGGCCGAATATAATATTTCCATATTAAAATTAGTACCAAATCATCCCTACAAAATGGAAACAAAAGAACTGTATTAAGAATCCCCTACATGGCCGAATATAATATTTCTATATTAAAATTAGGCACCAAATCATCCCTACAAAAAGGAAACAAAAGAACTGGTATTAAGAATCCCCACATGGCCGAATATAATATTTCCATATTAAAATTAGTACCAAATCATCCCTACAAAAAGGAAACAAAAGAACTGTATTAAGAATCCCCTACATGGCCGAATATAATATTTCCATATTAAAATTAGTACCAAATCATCCCTACAAAATGGAAACAAAAGAACTGTATTAAGAATCCCCTACATGGCCGAATATAATATTTCCATATTAAAATTAGTACCAAATCATCCCTACAAAAAGGAAACAAAAGAACTGTATTAAGAATCCTCACATGGCCGAATATAATATTTCCATATTAAAATTAGTACCAAACCATCCCTACAAAATGGAAACAAAAGAACTGTATTAAGAATCCCCTACATGGCCGAATATAATATTTCCATATTAAAATTAGTACCAAATCATCCCTACAAAAAAGGAAACAAAAAGAACTGTATTAAGAATCCCCTACATGGCCGAATATAATATTTCCATATTAAAATTAGTACCAAATCATCCCTACAAAAAGGAAACAAAAGAACTGTATTAAGAATCCCCTACATGGCCGAATATAATATTTCCATATTAAAATTAGGTACCAAATCATCCCTACAAAAAGGATACAAAAGAACTGTATTAAGAATCCCCTACATGGCCGAATATAATATTTCCATATTAAAATTAGTACCAAATCATCCCTACAAAAAGGAAACAAAAGAACTGTATTAAGAATCTCTACATGGCCGAATATAATATTTCATATTAAAATTAGTACCAAATCATCCCTACAAAAAGGAAACAAAAGAACTGTATTAAGAATCCCCTACATGGCCGAATATAATATTTCCATATTAAAATTAGTACCAAATCATCCCTACAAAAAGGAAAACAAAAGAACTGTATTAAGAATCCCCTACATGGCCGCATATAATATTTCCATATTAAAATTAGTACCAAATCATCCCTACAAAAAAAGGAAACAAAAAGAACTGTATTAAGAATCCTTACATGGCCGAATATAATATTTCCATATTAAAATTAGTACCAAATCATCCCTACAAAAAGGAAACAAAAGAACTGTATTAAGAATCCCCTACATGGCCGAATATAATATTTCCATATTAAAATTAGTACCAAATCATCCCTACAAAATGGAAACAAAAGAACTGTATTAAGAATCCCCTACATGGCCGAATATAATATTTCCATATTAAAATTAGTACCAAATCATCCCTACAAAAATGGAAACAAAAGAACTGTATTAAGAATCCCCTACATGGCCGAATATAATATTTCCATATTAAAATTAGTACCAAATCATCCTACAAAATGGAAACAAAAGAACTGTATTAAGAACTCTACATGGCCGAATATAATATTTCCATATTAAAAAATTAGTACTAAATCATCCCTACAAAAAGGAAACAAAAAGAACTGTATTAAGAATCCCCTACATGGCCGAATATAATATTTCCATATTAAAATTAGTACCAAATCATCCCTACAAAATGGAAACAAAAGAACTGTATTAAGAATCCCCTACATGGCCGAATATAATATTTCCATATTAAAATTAGTACCAAATCATCCCTACAAAAAAGGAAACAAAAGAACTGTATTAAGAATCCCTACATGGCCGAATATAATATTTCCATATTAAAATTAGCACTAAATCATCCCTACAAAATGGAAACAAAAGAACTGTATTAAGAATCCCCTACATGGCCGAATATAATATTTCCATATTAAAATTAGTACCAAATCATCCCTACAAAAAGGAAACAAAAGAACTGTATTAAGAATCCCCTACATGGCCGAATATAATATTTCCATATTAAAATTAGTACCAAATCATCCCTACAAAAAGGAAACAAAAGAACTGTATTAAGAATCCCCTACATGGCCGAATATAATATTTCCATATTAAAATTAGTACCAAATCATCCCTACAAAAAGGAAACAAAAGAACTGTATTAAGAATCCCCTACATGGCTGAATATAATATTTCCATATTAAAATTAGTACCAAATCATCCCTACAAAATGGAAACAAAAGAACTGTATTAAGAATCCCCTACATGGCCGCATATAATATTTCCATATTAAAATTAGTACCAAATCATCCCTACAAAAAGGAAACAAAAAAGAACTGTATTAAGAATCCCCTACATGGCCGAATATAATATTTCCATATTAAAATTAGTAAATAAATCATCCCTACAAAAAGGAAACAAAAGAACTGTATTAAGAATCCTCACATGGCTGAATATAATATTTCCATATTAAAATTAGTACCAAATCCCTACAAAATGGAAACAAAAGAACTGTATTAAGAATCCCTACATGGCCGAATATAATATTTCCATATTAAAATTAGTACCAAATCATCCCTACAAAAAGGAAACAAAAGAACTGTATTAAGAATCCTTACATGGCCGAATATAATATTTCCATATTAAAATTAGTACCAAATCATCCTACAAAATGGAAACAAAAGAACTGTATTAAGAATCCCCTACATGGCCGAATATAATATTTCCATATTAAAATTAGTACCAAATCATCCCTACAAAAAAGGAAACAAAAGAACTGTATTAAGAATCCCCACATGGCCGAATATAATATTTCCATATTAAAATTAGTACCAAATCATCCCTACAAAATGGAAACAAAAGAACTGTATTAAGAATCTCTACATGGCCGAATATAATATTTCCATATTAAAATTAGTACCAAATCATCCCTACAAAAAGGAAACAAAAGAACTGTATTAAGAATCCCCTACATGGCCGAATATAATATTTCCATATTAAAATTAGTACCAAATCATCCTACAAAATGGAAACAAAAGAACTGTATTAAGAATCCCCACATGGCCGAATATAATATTTCATATTAAAATTAGTACCAAATCATCCCTACAAAAAGGAAACAAAAGAACTGTATTAAGAATCCCCTACATGGCCGAATATAATATTTCCATATTAAAATTAGTACCAAATCATCCCTACAAAATGGAAACAAAAGAACTGTATTAAGAATCCCCTACATGGCCGAATATAATATTTCCATATTAAAATTAGTACCAAATCATCCCTACAAAAAGGAAACAAAAGAACTGGTATTAAGAATCCCCTACATGGCCGAATATAATATTTCCATATTAAAATTAGTACCAACTCATCCCTACAAAATGGAAACAAAAGAACTGTATTAAGAATCCCCTACATGGCCGAATATAATATTTCCATATTAAAATTAGTACCAAATCATCCCTACAAAAAGGAAACAAGAGAACTGTATTAAGAATCCCTACATGGCCGAATATAATATTTCCATATTAAAATTAGTACCAACTCATCCCTACAAAAAGGAAACGAGAGAACTGTATTTAAGAATCCCCTACATGGCCGAATATAATATTTCCATATTAAAATTAGTACCAAATCATCCCTACAAAAAGGAAACAAGAGAACTGTATTAAGAATCCTTTACATGGCCGAATATAATATTTCCATATTAAAATTACTACCAACTCATCCCTACAAAAAGGAAACAAGAGAACTGTATTAAGAATCCCCTACATGGCCGAATATAATATTTCCATATTAAAATTAGTACCAAATCATCCCTACAAAATGGAAACAAAAGAACTGTATTAAGAATCCCCTACATGGCCGAATATAATATTTCCATATTAAAATTAGTACCAAATCATCCCTACAAAAAGGAAACAAGAGAACTGTATTAAGAATCCCCTACATGGCCGAATATAATATTTCCATATTAAAATTAGTACCAACTCATCCCTACAAAAAGGAAACAAGAGAACTGTATTAAGAATCCCCTACATGGCCGAATATAATATTTCCATATTAAAATTAGTACCAACTCATCCCTACAAAATGGAAACAAAAGAACTGTATTAAGAATCCCCTACATGGCCGAATATAATATTTCCATATTAAAATTAGTACCAAATCATCCCTACAAAAAGGAAACAAGAGAACTGTATTAAGAATCCTCTACATGGCCGAATATAATATTTCCATATTAAAATTCGTACCAAATCATTCGTACAGAAAAAAAGACGAGAGAACTGCATTTAGAGTCTCATACGTTGAAGAATATAATATTTAATAAAACCCAATCATTGAGTAATTGAGGGACAATTTTACTATGTCACACCTTTCCTTCCTTAAAGGGACTTCATCATTTTATGTATGGCTGGCCACTCGAATGATACCTGTCTACTTGGGCGTCTATCTAAGCAGACGCCTACTCGGGTACACGTGTTTGTTCATACTTCTGAGTTGAGGTAGTATTTTAGAGAAAACCATTAGCTTTAAGGATTATTTTATGAGCTCTGGTTAAAATGGTAACTGAGACATTAGGTATATAAGTCCCACTAATTAATGCATTGTTGTTCTCAAGGACACATGACCTAGTGGATTAGGTGTTGGTTAGTTCCAGTGACTTCACCCAAAGAGTTGTACGTTCAACTCTTGACTTATATTCAATACATACAATTAACTTAGAGAATTGAGTTAAAAGACCCACATATAATAAGAATTATATATCCCTGTAAAAATACCTAGCACCTGAGGATAGCTGATACGTCATAAACATGGTATTAAAGTACATAATAATGTTTACTCAATACCAACAGATCCCACCTGTGATTTGAACTGCAACTATTCTGAGCGGACCTTAGTTACAGTTTCTGGGAGAGAGCGCGTTATCTAGTGCAAACAACAGTCTGAAAAAGGTAAGAACACTCAAAACTTGGTCAGGATGACCTGTGACTTCGAGCTAACACAACCATCGACCACTCCTCAAAGGGAGCTGTCTAACCAATTTCACTCACAAGGCTTGGGTCAACCCATGGCATTGTTTTCGGGCAATTTCCAAAGGACTCCTCCAGACCTATGACATCAAGAAGACGATGATGAGATTCGAACCCGGGTCAGAAAACGAACGTTCTAACTACTCGGCTACGCGCCCATTCAACATGTTAATGTAGCTGTAAATAGATGGTTAATGTTTCTTTATTCGGCCTTGTGTCAGATATAACCGAACTTCCTACAACTTACAAGTTTTATCTAAAATTATCATCAGAATTGTCAGAAGGTTTTCACCAGAACGTTGTCAGCAGGTTGGAAAGTGTGGATTAGTGAAATAGTGTAAGAATAAAATATACATTTTTCATGTTAAAATAGGAATTTATACATAAAGAATAATAATATGAATGGTAGCAGTTAATGTTCACTAAGAAAGTTAAAGGTATCAAGAGTTCGTACAAATGTTCGTAGTAGTCATTTGTTGGAAAGAGTTTATGCGTATGTATGTACTAGCAGTATAGCCAGGCGTTGCTCGGGTGTAATGAAAGCTTTAAAACTAATCCATGGCTCTGGAGCTCGTCTCTTTGGACGTTGGCACAAAAGACAAAAATGTTTCCAGTTAAAGCGAAACCGTAGACTGAAAGAAAAATGAATGGATGTAAGTCAAATTTTGATTTCCAGGTATCGATTTGTACATATATATATTATCGATTTTCTGCACTATTGTGAGAACTGCAACCTTGAAACTTCTGAATATCGTTTCTTCTTTGTCTATGAGTGTATCAAATTTAATCAAAATCGGGCCACTCCTTCTATAAACCGATTTTTTCGATTATCGATTTTCGATATTTATCGGCGGTACCTCGACACAAAACCTAGCTAAGAACACTCGCAGACGCTTATAGTACAACTGTGTAAATTTTCAAGAAAATCGGTTCAGCTGTTTCGGATTCTATAGGTAACGGATACACAGATACACACACACAAAGTTCCATTTATAAATAAGTTTAGATTAGATTTATGTATGTATGTATGTATGTATGTATGTATGTATGTATGTATGTATTAGCTTTTGTTAGGTAGGAATGTCTTTGAATGGAGAAGTAAAAGGAATAGTTTGGGTGGGGGGTATCTATTTGCCCATAGCTGGGACCCTAACAGGTGCTACCATTCCGAGTCAGGGTGGACCTGGGAACAACAGCAATTAAGAGGTGGTTCCATGCTCCTCACAACCTCCCAATCAGAGACCTTGCTGCCGGATGCAGTTTACCGTCATGCCCAGGACCAGAAAGATGCTGAGAATACCGTGGACAGAGCATGAGAGCAACAAAAAGTTTCAAGGAAAATGAGGAACGAAGAAGACACTTGCGAACAAGATTAGAAAGGGACAATTGAAATTTCCGGGCGAATAATGAGAAAAGGGGGTTGGGAAAATATGACACTGACAGGATATGTTAAATATGCTTCTTTTTTTACGCTACAAGGACCAAGAGCCTCTCAAGGTAGAGGGTTTATGGACTTATATTAGCTTAGGAAATAACAAGCGTCATGTGTACAAACCTAAAGCAGACATAAAAAGAAACCGGAAACTCATTCCTAAACAGGAAACAGGGAATAAATCTCTCTTTCTGGTCCAAAGGCCGTGGAGGATTACAAAACTAGCGAGTAATCTACCTAGTGTATCTGTGTAAATGGATGGCGAAAAACTTATTTATGGTTTAGAAATAGACAAAAAATTTTAGAGCTATGAAGGATAAGAAATAGTAGAGAGCCATGATCGCTCACATCCTAAAGGTATACAACAAAAAAGAAGTGATTCCAGTATATTTCGACTGTGTATTGTGCGTCGTGATGCAGTGGATATCGACTCAGAACGAGAAATCGGGAAGCCGAGTTCGAATTCCAGTCAAATTCATTGCATTCACTTATGCGCAAATACCCTTGGGAAAGGTATTAATTCGTCTCTTCCCTCCAGTTATGGGTTAAATAATATAACAGATTGGGTTCTATAGCCTTGGTCGGCAACCAGTCTACCGCAGAAAGCAATGGCAACCTACTGCGGGATAATCTTCTGCCCAGTCAGTCATGTCTCTTTTGAGACATGATCGCCCAAGTGTGTATCACGTATGGCACTTAACTGACTGATTGATTTCGATCTTCACTAAACATGCCATGTATACATCCTTCAGCCAGACTTTAGTATCGTTTATTACTATAACATTTTTTCATTGATCAGTACGCTCGTCTACTTGTAAAATATCAGTCAGTGCCATGCGTGATACACACTTGGGCGATCATGTCTCTTTCAAGACATGACTGACTGGACAGAAGATTATCCCGCAGTAGGATGTTATTACTTTCTGCGGTAGACTGGTTGCCGACCAAGGCTACAGAACCCAATCTGTCCTATTATTTAACCCATAACTGGAGGAACGAGACGGATTAATACCTTTCCCAAGGGTATTTGCGCGTAAGTCAATGCAAGGAATTCGACTGGAATTCGAACTCGGCTTCCCGATTTCTCGTTCCGAGTCGATATCCACTGCACCACGACGCACAATACACAGTCGAAATATTGTCGAATCACTTCTTTTTGTTATACAACTTCAGGATGTGAGCGATCATGGCTCTCTACTATTTCCTATCCTTCATAGCTCTAAAAAATATTTGTCTATTTCTAAACCACAAATAAGTTTTTCGCTATCCATTTACACAGATACACTAGGTAGATTAGTCGAGATTATAGAACTCAATCCGTAGATTACCGAGACTATAGAATCCAATCTGTCCTGTTATTTAACCCATAACTGGAGGAAAGAAACATATTAATACCTTTCCCAAGGGTATTTGTGCGTAAGTGATACGATGAATTCAACTGGAATTCAACTCCGATTTCTACGTTCCGAGCCGATATCCACTGCACCACCCTGTAAAATATACAATCTCTAAATTGCAATCTATTCCGATTAGTTCATAACTATGATTGTTTAAGCGTCTCATATATATTCTGACGATCTGATCTTCGGAAGATATGGCATTCAGATCAACGGTCTAAACAGATAGCCGTCATGCAGGATTCAAGAAGAAGCCACAAAGAAAAGCTCGGATTCCTGAGGTTAGTTTCTCCTATGTTCTTCAAGCGCTGTTAATCGTCTTAGATGACAAACTAAGCCAATTTTGGTGTTAATCACTTCTCCAGAATTAAGAATGAGGTTTCCTTAATCACGCGATCATCGACAGTTCAGTGACTCTCTGAATCAATTGAAACCAGCTCAAGTGGAATAGTAAGCACCGGGTTGCCTTGAGATGTGCAGTTTCATCAAACGATTATAACGTCATCGAAAGCACGCTCACTGTAAGGAGCACGAATGGATGGCAAAAAAAACTATATCTAAAGCTCTCCACATCATTTCTACTCATTTGTTGACAAATCAGACATGAATTTGATAAAAGACGCTGAAGCAACTATGTCACCTCATGCGATTTAAACAAATGATGTCAATTTTCATTCAAATTTCGCAGCACCCTTTTATTAATCGTATATAAGTAGCTGCTTTAATTTCGAAAAGAGGCAGCTGGTGGCCGTATCACGTTGTTAATGGCGGTTCACGTATAATCATTGAAGGTAAGAAACGTTGAGTCAGGTCAGTACATAGATGGGTGACTGCTTAGAAATGCCAGGTGCTGTAAGCTTAGATATGCGGTTGGTATTGTATATGGCCATATCACGTTGAAATGCCGGTTCACGTACGATCACCGAAGGTAAGCAACTTCAAGCCTGGTCAGTACCTAAATGGGTAACCGCTTGAGAATACCAGATGCTGTAAGTTTTGATGTTTGGTTGATATTGCATACGGTCACCTCACGATCAATGAAGTTAAGCAACGTGAATCTGGTCAGTAACTAGATAGGTGACCTCTTGGGAATACTTAGTTCTGTAAACTTCGATTTGCATGTATGACTTAGATACATCACATTGAAATACTGTTTCTTGTTTGGTTAGCAAAGGTAAGCAACGTTGAGTCTGGCCACAACCTAGAGTGGTGAGATCAGAAGTAGTAAGCTTGGATATGTGAGATGTATGGCTTACGCCAAATTTCGTACAATCACTGCAGGTAAGCAATGTCAAGCCTGGTCAGTACCTAGATGGGTAAAACCTTGGGAATATTAGCTGTTATAAGCTTGTATGTGAGGTCGGCCATGCTTATGGACATGCTGAAACGTCGAATCTCATATGATCACAAAAGTTAAGCGACGTCAAGTCTGTTCAGTACCTAGATGGGTGATCTCTTTGTAGTACCAGAAACAATAAGCTTGGATATGCTTGATGTATAGCTTACATCCATATAACGTTAAAACGCCGGATTTCGTATGATCACCGAGGGTAAGCAATGTCAAGCCTGGTCAGTACCCAGATGGATGACTGCTTGAGAATACCAGATGCCGTAAGCTTTGATGACTGGTGTAAAATATAAAGTCTAAAAGAACCGGGTTCTAATTCAAGTTCGGTTAGTTACAGTTGCTTACGCATAAATGATTTTGGGAAAGGTATGAATTTACTACTTCTTCCCTCCAGTTCTGGGTTAATTTCCAGGTCTTTTATCAGGAAATCATTAATATCTCAAAAACATTATTGCAGTCGAAAAAATATCAAATCAAATTTGAGAAGTGCCATTAGCGTTTTTAAGAGTTGTTCCGACTGTTGATAGCATTTTTGTTGGTTTTTCCCCGATTTTAGTCAGTTGGACTCGTTACATGTATGAGTCCATTTCCTACCCCAAGCTACGGGTTAAATAATAAAAGTTGTATCAAGAAAAAACATTGATATTCTCAAAAAATTGTTAATACCGTATACACTAAGAAAAAGAATTATTATTACAATCCAAAACATATTTGACTTTAAATAAGCCTCAATAATTGATAAACCGTAAAAAATTAAAATTGTTATTTTTATTTTTTTTTAAATTAAAATTGTTATTTTTATTTTTTGTTTTTTTTTTTTGTTTTTTTTTGTTTTTTTTTGCTTGAACGTTGATTAATTATATGGCCTACCTATGGAAAATGTGAAACTCTTTTCTTTTTTTCCTTTCTCTTTCTCTCTCTCTTTCTGTGTGTGTGTGTGTGTGTGTGTGTGTGTGTGTGTGTGTGTGTGTGTGTGTACAAAACTGAAGCGTATTTTTCGCTCAGGGAATCTGCCGAAGTGTGGACGTTCAGGTTACACGAAGACTTCAGGTTTGCTAGCTGCATTCTTTGACTAAATCAAGCAATGTTATTCAATTTAACAAAGTAACATGAAACTCAAACTATATATTAAAAAAAGACAAATTAACTATCGTATTTTAATTATTAATAATTCGTGTAACCGTGACGCTCTTGGAATCTCTGAATTATCTCTTCCCTTTATATTGTTTCTATATGTTTTATATCTACTCAAATACAAGTATCTATTAAAAATAATATTCAAAGAAATTTAAATATGTTGGTTGTTAATCCATTTCGCAGATCTCCGGAACTTTCCGTAATTATATATATATATCGTTCGTTATTCACTTATATATATATATATATATATATATATATATATATATATATATAAGTGAATAAAGAATGAAGAAATTATTAAAACGTTCAAAACAATAATTTAAAACAGTGCTCAATATAGAAATAAAGCAATTAATATTTATTATAAGTTATAGTTTAGAACATGTTCAAATTATAATTTGTAGTAAATTATAATTTGTACATGTCCTAAACTATAAATTATAATAGATAGATAGATAGATAGATAGATAGATAGATAGAAAGAAAAACTCAACACATAATTAAACAGTTAATGTAGCTAATAGTGATGATGATGCTGACGATGCTGATGATATTATGATGCTGCTGATGATGATAATACTTATGATCCTGCTGATGATGATACTGCTGCTGATAATAACGCTGATGATGCCACTGTTGTTGTTGATGCTGATGATGATGATACTGATGATCATGATGATGATGTGGCTGACAATGTTGCTACTGCTGATGATGATAACGTTGCTGATGCTACTGATGCTGCTGAAGATGATGATGTGACTGATGATGATGCTCATGCTAATGCCGATGCATCTGAGGATGATGATAATGATGGCTAAACAGTTTTAGTCGAAGTTTGTCGGTTGTTAATCCATTTCGCACATCTCCAGAATTTTCCACAATGATAGATAGATAGATAGATAGATAGATAGATAGATAGATAGATAGATAGAAACAGACCATGATAGATAGATAGATAGATAGATAGATATGAACAGACTGAGATAGATAGATAGATAGATAGATAGATAGATAGATAGATATGAACAGACAGAGATAGATAGATAGATAGATAGATAGATAGATAGATAGATAGATAGATAGTGAAACGTCTAAAATAGATAGATAGATAGATAGATAGATAGATAGATAGATAGATAGATAGATAGATAGAACCGTAACGGAGTACATGCTACAGACCCTTGATGAGTCTGACGAGGCTCGCGCGGTTGCTCTGGACATCTCCAAGGCTTTCGACAGGGTTTGGCACTCTGGCCACCTATGCAAACTACGGGGTTACGGTATTACCGGTCGCCTATTTGACCTAATCCAATCTTTCTTAAATAACCGCAAAATGAAGGTCGTTCTGAATGGGTGTGCCTCTTCGTCCTACAGCACGAATGCTGGTGTCCCACAGGGCTCTATCCTGGGCCCGACGCTCTTCCTTATTTTCATCAACGACCTCCCAGATGAGATCAAGTCCCAAGTATGCATCTACGCAGATGACACTACAATATACTCCCGCTCCAGTAAGAAACCTGTCGTGGCGGACAGACATAATCTCGCTGCTGACCTTGAGCGGGGTCTACACTCTGTGGTGAACTGGGGCAAGAAGTGGCTTGTCAACTTCAATTCATCTAAGACCAAGCTGTTGTCTGTCAGCCATTACAGGCAATCTCTTCTGCCTCCCATAAGCATGGACCAAGTGATTCTCCCTGAGAGTAATACACTACGCCTCCTCGGACTTACCCTCTCCTCAGACCTCAAATGGAACCACTATATTGAATCCATAGCAAAATCTACTGCTAAGAAGATTGGGTCACTATGTCGATCCAGGATGTTTTTTCCACCTGAATCCATCCTGCATATATACAGATCAACCATCCGTCCGTGCATGGAGTACTGCTGCCATTTATGCCTCTGCCGTTCTCCTCGGTGTTCTTGACAAGCTCCAAAGGAGAGTCTGTAATGTGATAGGTACTGATCTGGCGACTCGACTGCAGCCACTTCCCCATCGTCGAAATGTGGTCTCCCTTTGTCTCTTCTATAAATAATTTCATGGCTTCTGCTCGGATGAGCTTAAGTCACTGATGCCTCCGCAACAGGTGTTTACTCGTGCAACCAGACTGGCAACTGGGTCCCACCCATTCACAGTCAGGTTAGCCAAATGCAGACGACAATTCTACTCCTGCAGCTTCCTCTCTCGCACTTCCCGCCTGTGGAACTCACTCCCGTATTCTTGCTTTCCTGACGGCTACAACCTCCAGAAATTTAAATGCAAAGTCAATACCCATCTACTAACCACTGGCCTCTAGCTCTCTCCCCACCCCCGTATAACCTTCCCTTTCTCTCCACCTATGTATCTGTCATCGCACCTGCTTTCTCAGCTTTCTATTGTTCTTTTCTAACTAGTTTGTACTCCTCACTCTTTTCTAATTAATCTTTTTACATTTATGTAACCCCCTGCACATCAGTGGCGTTTCCGCCTTGCTCGGGGTGAAATGATTAAAAAAAAAAAAAAAAAGATAGATAGATAATAAAACGTCTAAAATAGATAGATAGATAGATAGATAGATAGATAGATAGATAGATAGACAAACTCAACACATAATTAAACGGTTAATGTAGCTAATGGCGATGAAAATGTTGACAATGCTGCTGCTGATGATGATGATGATGATAATATTGCTAATGCTGCTGATGATGATGATAGTTATGATTATGATGATACCTAAACAGTTTTAGTCGAAGTTTGAACTCGATTACCTGATTTCTTTTCTCAAGATAATAACCATTACACCGTCTTCACCTTATTACGATTACGTGCTGAAATGAAAAGAACATTTCACTAAAATACATAATTTTCAAAATGTCAGCTAAAAGAAGAGCCTCTTTGAAGGGAACCGTGCGGCTTGACGTCAAGATATCTGACGTCATTAGATGACAAGAACATCCACAAGTCAACAAACGTAACGAGTTGGCATCGCGCTCGTCTACAAACCTCTTTGTCGGCTCTTCCCCGAGGAGAGGCCCTTTAGAACGATATCGAGTAGACAACAGTCGAGTGGAGGAGGAAAAATGATCCAAGATTGTAGACAATACATAAGCAAATAGAAAAATTATGTTTAGCGAACAATTATAACCTAAAATAGAGGCAGAGTTACAGAAATAAGCATTACAGATACTTATGTGGCTGGCAGCCATTTTCAAATGTTTTTTTGGAGGAGACGTTTTTTTTATTTTTTATTTTTATTTTTTTTTTAAGATAAAGATTCCGACGATTCATTGCAGATATGTATTTAGTGACTAAGCTAATTCGACATTCGTCTTAGGTAGGTTGAAGTTCTCTCGCCAATGACTGTGTAGCGTCATGAGGAAAAGTCGACCAGCCTCGGCTTTTGGAAGATAGTATGCAGTTAGAGAACCCGAATATATGATATATATATGCGTGTTATAAACAAATAATGATGACTATTTACGCTCTCATACCCCGATTGAGTACTCTGGAGGAATGGTAGACTTTAAAAATACAGTAGCTACTCATGCATCTACGCATCGTTCATTCAGTAATGAATTTGAACACTCTCGGCTACTGGCGTGTGTTTACATTGTGTATAACACGCTAAAGTCCGCCTTCCTTTACCGAGCCTATGATTTATTACCATCATTATTAATTATCTGATGAGACATTGTTCTTTCAATGTCGAAACCAATGTACAATTTTGTAGTAGTTTTTCACATGTTCTAACCTAATAATTAATGAGATAGATAGATAGATAGATAGATAGATAGATAGATAGATAGATAGATAGATAGATAGATATGAACAGACTGAGATAGATAGATAGATAGATAGATAGATAGATAGATAGATAGATAGATAGATAGATTTGAACAGACTGAGATAGATAGATAGATAGATAGATAGATAGATAGATAGATAGATAGATAGATAGATATGAAAAGACTGGGATAGATAGATCTGAACAGACTTAGATAGATAGATAGATAGATAGATAGATAGATAGATAGATAGATAGATAGATATGAACAGACTGAGATAGATAGATAGATAGATAGATAGATAGATAGATAGATAGATAGATAGATAGATAGATAGATATGAAAAGACTGGGATGGATAGATAGATGAGTTTAAATGTTATCTTTAAGTCTTTATACACAAGAAACAAATATTTATTTTTTTGTGCCATGCACATCCTCATATTAGGGATGGGTTTGGTCGAAAGTAAGTTTCTATCTGTTGTCCAAACTAACTAATATGTAATATAGTTTCACTCCCTTGAGAAACACGGCAGACGTTCTTCTTTTGCTGTTGGTGGGGTTGTTATTTTTTGTTGTTTTATGGGCAATTTTTAACATTCATTCGCGCAAAAAAAGGTATCAAAGGGGTAGTTTTTTCCTTGATGTCGCTATTGTTTTTACTACCTTAAAACGTCGAGAATGTTTTAAAAGTGATAATTAGAATTTTAATAATACTTAAACATATAAAAGTAAATTTATACAACTGCTTTGTTCTTGAGAATTAACGACAGAATAAATGATTGCTATTTATTTATTAGATTTTTTATTTTATGCTAATTATTTATTATATTGTTAATTGTTGAAAAACTTTGCCAATTGATTCAAACTTTATACAATCGTAAATAATAAGGATTTCTTTATAGTTGGTTCCCATATTTTAATAATTTTGTTCAATGATAAATATTGCATTGCATTAGAATTTTTTTCTATATAACAGTTAGCAAAACATTAGCTAATTGCCAATTGTTTCAAACTTTATACAATCGTAAATAATAAGGATTTTTTTATAGTTGTTTCCCATATTTTAATAATTTTGTTCAATGATAAATATTGCATTGCATTAGAATTTTTTTCTATATAACAGTTAGCAAAACATTAGCTAATTGCCAATTGATTCAAACTTTATACAATCGTAAATAATAAGGATTTCTTTATAATTGGTTCCCATATTTTAATTATTTATTAAGTGTTTATAATTTTTTTCATAAAAGTTGCATTGCATTAGATTTATTATTTAATTTACTTTTTAGCATCTGATAAATATAAAATTATTCTTTTAAAAATACAATCTAACAAATAGTCTTTAATATTTTTGTTATAAGTTCTCAAGACCAAAAAATATATAAATTCACTTTTGCCATATTTTTACGTTTTATTACAATTCAAATCATCGATTTTGACAACAATGAACGTTTCCGAAAAATTACAGTAATAAAAATGGCGATAAAACCGTCATTTTGTCACTCCGTTTTTTGTTGATATTGATGTTGTTGTTAGTTTGTTTTTTTGTTTTGTTTTTTGTTATTTTTTTGCTGATTTAATATTAATTCACATCGTTAAGCAAACACTGGAAGCAATCTACATTAAACAATTTAAACCTGGTTTGAATACGATCAATTTTGATATTTCCAATAACGTACTCAAATGCCTGTAATCAGATCAGGGACCACAACGCCACTATTTTGTCACTGTCTTCGGCCATCCGCCATGGTAGGGATGAACTTGTATTTTCAATTTAATTCTCTTTATTGTTAATAACTTAAATGTTCTATGTTTACTGTGTGTTAACATTTATTCTTTGATAATGACTTATGTGAGCCGAAAGCTTAGACCCGATAAAAAAATCAACAATTACTGTGATTTTTTATTGTCTTTCAACGACATCACCATCAAGTATATCAGACGGTACGAACGGATCCTACACAAAATTAATACACAAAACTTGTCTATATTATTCAATGAAACCTGCATATATATATATATATATATATATATATATATATATATATATATATAATGCGAAATATCGACAAAGGAAAACCCAAATAATATTAAAGTCTATATTGGGAGCACTAAAAACGCTCTAAAGCAGAGAATTTACGAGCACACCTCTTCATTTAATAATAACAAATACAGAAATAGAATATCCCTATCGAGATATCATTGGTACCTAAAGGAAACAAAAAAAAACACCCACAATAATGTGGAAAATTCTAAAAGAAGCTAAAACATCTAAGTCTTTAAATGAACCATGTTCATTATGCTTATATGAAAAACTATTTATTATTAGATTCCTTAAAAATAAAAATTTATTAAATAAACGCAACGAAATTAATGTCATATGTCAGTCAGTTAAGTGCCATACGTGATACACGCTTGGGCGATCATGTCTCGAAAGAGACATGACTGACTGGCAGAAGATTATCCCGCAGTAGCTTGCCATTGCTTTCTGCGGTAGACTGGTTGCCGACCAAGGCTACAGAACCCAATCTGTCCTGCTATTTAACCCATAACTGGAAGGAAGAGACGGATTAATACCTTTCCCAAGGGTATTTGCGCGTAAGTGAATACAATGGATTCAACTGGAATTCGAACTCGGTTCCCCGGTTTCTCGTTCTGAGCTGATATCCACTATACCACAACGCACATCCTTTCATATCATATGTAGACATTGTAAATTATTCACATTGGAAAATGGATAAAACCTAAATGAAATAACATGCCTATAGCCAACATGTACATAAGGAAAATAATCGCTGACGAACAAAGTCAAACATAGAATATATATTTTTTCTTTTTGAAAAATAAATCCTCCCTTTGTATTTTTTTTTAATACAAACTGGGGATTTATTTACAACAACTAAATAAATGGAACAAAAAAAGTACAGTTTAGGGTATTTTTTTTTTTAATCTTTTCTTTTCCAAAAAAAAAACTGTACAGTAAATAAACAAATAGACTAAAAAGGATAAGTAAGGAAAGAGTACGGGATTGGTACTCGAAAGGAATATCACATCAAATGTAAGAAAACTGAAGGGAATGATGGGAAAATGATAAGATCAGATTGCCTGATGATGAGAACCTATCTCGAAACATAGAAATTTCCATGTCGCAATGTAAAATTGATACATAACGGTATATATATATATATATATATATATATATATATAACGGTCATGTCACGTTGGATACACCGGTTCCCGCTCAATCACCGAAGTTGAGCCTGGTCAGTACTTAGGTGGGTGACCACTTGGGAATACCATGTGCTGTTAGCATTCACGGATGTGCGGTGGATGTCGGCTTGGAGGGGAAAATCGGTGAGCCGAGTTCCAATTTCAGTCGAGCACGTTGCATTCACTTGCGCACTGGTACCCTTGGGAAAGGTATTAATCCGTTCGTTCCCTCCAATTATGGGTTAAATAATTGAGGTCTGCTGTTCGTGCGATTTGTGGCAGTCATCTGCACCAATTGTTTGTTATCAGCAGTTCCAAGAAGTGTGGATGGTACTACACAATGCCTTCACCACTATAAACAAATCTCTGTGTGGTTGTCTTGCTGGAAAAAGGTTGGACCCTCATACGTTGAACGCGACGGGAGAATCCATTATTATATATATATATCCTTTCCGGGACATATCAAGCATAGTTGGAACTATTTATTTTTTATAATCGTTTCACCCCAAGGAAAGTAGTACTGCCACTGATGCGCATGGGGCTACATGAGGAGCGGAATAAAACGAACAACAGGGTACAGAGGGTGTTGGAGAAAGGATAAGAGACAAATGGGAATCAAGGAGAAAAAATGGGGCAATTGACGTTATACTTAAACTTTTGGGCAATGAAAGAGTAGCCCAAAATGCCAAATACAGGTGGGGAATACTAAAATGAAGCAGGTACAAAAATTTAAATACCTGGGAAGTGTTATAGCAGAAGTCAGAAAGTGCGACACAGAGATCCGAAGGCGAATTGGCATGGCGAAGGAAGCATTCCAGAAGTTGAGTAAAGTATTAAGAAACAGGATTATTTCGCTAGAAAAAAAAGAAAGGAGTACTGGATTGCTATGTGATGTCAATTCTTCAATATGGCAGTGAATGATGGACAATATTATCAAAGATGAAGGAAAAACTTGAAGCAATTGAAATGTGGTCCTACAGAAGGATGCTGCGGATATAAAGTGGGGGATCAATTCCATATTGCTATCAATATATAAACTGACCCTTCACTTTCTGGTCACATCAGTTTATATACATTTATATTCCTGAGATCCAAAAACACAAGGATGCATTCCAGGAGCTGAGTAGAGTATTAAGAGACAGGAAACTTTCACTAGAAACAAAGAAAAGAGTACTGGATTGCTATATGATGTCAGTTCTTCAATATGGCAGTGAATGCTGGACAATATCATCAAAGGTGAAGGAAAAACTTGAAGCAATTGAAATGTGGCTGCTAATATTATAGATCAAGCATGTGAGCAATGATGAGGTTTTGGAAATGATGGAAACGAAAAGGAAATTAATACTGATCATCAGGATCAGACAAATAAAGTTCCTGGGACATGCAATGAGAAAGGAGGGCTTGGAGGACCTGAAACTAACAAACCAGATAGAGGGAAAAAGAGACAGGGGGAAGCAGCGGATAACATATTTGAAGGGCCTGGGCAGGTGGATGACGGAACGAGGGTTGCGTGGTGTAACAGGAGAAAGCGCGCTAAGAGCCACCAAGGGTAGGGATATATGGAAAGTCATGATCGCCTATGTCCTGAAAGGACAGGGCACATACAAAAAGAAGAAGAAGAAGAAGAAGAAGAAGAACTATCAGGGAAGAGAGTATATAGAAAGAAGTTCTATAGGCAGGAAATGAAAGAAAATAAACTGATAGAATAGATGTGGCGGTTACATCTCCAAACCTATACAATCAAGAAGTCACCACCCTGACAAATCGACCATGGTAGGATTCAATCCCAGGCCTCATGGCCAGAAAGCACACGTTCTAACCACACGGTGACTCGCCCATATAGACATACATAGATAAATGCAAAGTTATGTACAGGTTTAAATAGATAGATAGATAGATAGATAGATAGATAGATAGATAGATAGATAGATAGATAGATAGATAGATAATGAATTGTCTGAGATAGATAGATAGATAGATAGATAGATAGATAGATAGATAGATAGATAGATAGATAGATAGATAGATAATGAATTGTCTGAGATAGATAGATAGATAGATAGATAGATAGATAGATAGATAGATAGAGAGATTGTCTGAGATAGATAGATAGATAGATAGATAGATAGATAATGAATTGCCTGAGATAGATAGATAGATAGATAGATAGATAGATAGATAGATAGATAGATAGATAGATAGATAATGAATTGTCTGGAGATAGATAGATAGATAGATAGATAGATAGATAGATAGATAGATAGATAGATAGATAGATAGATAGATAATGAATTGTCTGAGATAGATAGATAGATAGATAGATAGATAGATAGATAATGAATGAATGAGATAGATAGATAGATAGATAGATAGATAGATAGATAGATAGATAGATAGATAGAATGAATTGTCTGAGATAGATAGATAGATAGATAGATAGATAGATAGATAGATAGATAGATAGATAGATAGATAGATAGATAGATAATGAATTGTCTGAGATAGATAGATAGATAGATAGATAGATAGATAGATAGATAGATAGATAGATAGATAGATAATGAATTGTCTGAGATAG